>WJSG01007709.1:0-23854 GCA_016618145.1 Sanghuangporus lonicericola | reverse complement strand
GGCGGAAAAGTGTCGTCGTACGTCATAATAACAATCACAACGACACTTTTCCGCCATGTTTTTGCCGCCCGTGATTTGTAAGCATGGGCTTGGCATCATGATTTGTAAGCAAGGCTTGGCATAGTCACGGCCCCTCCGGGCAAACCTGGCCACGCCGATTGTCCGGGAAGGTCTGATCGGCGCCGCCAGTACTGCCCGGATGGCACGTGACGACTGCGCACAAGGATCGCGGCTGCATACGTTCGGACTTGTAATGTGGTTCAAACGTTCAAGTACGATTCGCGTATAATGTACATACGCTTTACGGTCATGCAGCTACGTCAACCACATCGTTAAATACGAGTTTATCCCTTTAGGACGCACGGTGCAACGGTCCCGCGCGGTTGTTCTCGCGGCTTGTGGCGCGACAGGGCCCCGCTGCAGCAACCACATCGAGTACGACGTGTGGCGATAGTGGAATGCTCGGCGACGACGGGCTTATCTGTGCGCGGGTTTCTGCGAGGAAGGTGAGTGGTCAAACGGTCACACCGACGAGCGGACGTACGTTTGCCCTCGCTCTCAGTGATTGATTCCGAACTTAAGAGCAGTTCATACGAAGCAACTCGTTGCTGTTCCGAAGTGGTTTGTCACCGGTCTCCTTGCGCGGGAGATTGTCTCGCACGTGCCGGCCTTCTTCCCATCCGGCCGTTCTTCCCGTTCCGACTCCTCGCAATGACTGACGGCTCATCGTCAAACTGCGACTGAATGACCTCCTCGCGAGTCGCAGCTGTAGGTCGAATCGGATTGTGACATGGGCGGAGGACTCCGCACTCTGAACAATGTTGTCTGCACGCTGGTTCCCGGTCCTCTTCATGTCCCTCCTTCAACACGTGGTTGCACTTTGTATATGCATCCGTACTGCCGCGTTGCTCGCTGTTGTCATCAGCAACCATCGTCGGCATCCGCATAGTTGGAATGGCCACCCTCGTTCGTGTCATCGTTCTCCTCACAGGGTCGCATGTTGCGTCAGCTGTGCCGCGGGCATGCAATGCTCTCTTTAGCTTTGGCTGCACTCCCTGTGATTTTCACTGGAAGGAGGTACGCACTGGACGAGCCCCTGCGAGGTGTTCCGCTGTATGGTGACATGAGGAGCGGCGAAGCGGCCGAGCTGTACCATCTATAAATCGCAATTAGGAGTTAGCGACGGTCACAACATAGTACAATTGAGCACGTACTGGCCTGGCGTGCGCAGTCTTCCTTCTTCTCCGTCATGAAATTGGGAAGGCAGCGGATCGAGCTCCCGTCGTGAAGGATGCGTCCTCAACGAGCCTTAGGGGCAAGATCCTCGCTGTGTCGCTGACGTCCTTCGGCCAGTTCACTGCTTGCTCTATGGTCTTGACTTGTTTCGCTCGAAGGAGTGTGATGTTGATGTTATGGGCACAGGTGGTCTGAACAAACTGCGGTAGCGATGGATGATAGGCGTCCGGGTCGAGGGCGTGTCGGGCAATGTTTGGAATGTTGAGCGCGTTCTTATGTGTTCGGTGAGGTGACTGTTGCTGCGGCAGTTAAGTGATGTGGGCGAGTTTGTGAGTGATATTCAACTGCAGCATTCGGCGGACATGGCGGGTTCTTGCCCAGATGGACCCCGGCGATGTGACAGCGGCGTTCTAAGGTATAAGCAGCGGCACGGATGCGTTCAAGTACCTGCGATCACGTGGGCGTGTCTGGCTTGACACGTCTGCGGCGGTCGCGCGAGCAAAGGGAAAGCATACGTGCGCAGGGGAGCATTGCCACCGAGAAACGGGACAGATACCGGATGTCGCAGGACTCACCTATCTGGAGTACGCGTGATAGTACCCTGGATGCGTAGGATGAGCCGCTGCGGTGTCCGCGTCTCGATACTCGAGACGATTGAATTCTGCTCGAATATCCGGGTTGAGTCGCTCCTCTATTTTAGCTGGCCTGAAACGTCTCAATATTGCAACACCGTCTAGTGAGCGAACACGGGACAGCATTACATATGCGCCTTGTACGGACATTGCGCTGTCGAGGTCGATAATGGCGGTGTCCAATGATCTACCCTGGGACTTGTAGTCGGTGTAGACGTAAGCGGGAAGAATAGGAGGTTGAGTGCGGGACACGCAGACAGAATCTTCTTGTCCGGGAGGAGTCCAGTCGAAATAGGTAGTGACAGGGAAGATGGGAATGACGTCGTCACGATCTTGGCCGACGAGACGTCCCGCGCCTGGAATCTCGACGTACACAACGGTAACGAACCGTCGTGTTCCGATCTCGTGGTAGCGGATGTCACGTACGGTTCCGACGGCGCCATTGACCACATTGTGAGTGAACGCTATGTTCTCTTGTACCATTACCTGCATACCAGGGAATAGGGGCAGCCGCCCGAGGGCGTCATGCGTACGTGTTGTAGATAAGTCCCAGACAGCGTCTTGGGCAGCTCCCTGAAGCTGCTCCCCGGCGACCCGGTCTAAGGAGTAATACACGTGGGCGTCCGCCTGGATGTTATTGGCATGGTGCTGTAGAATGCGATAGTTCAGCGCATCTCGGTATATCTTTCTACCTACGATGATAGGAGCACCCACGAAGTGAGCCAGCGTAGGGGCATCGAAGTTCTGAATGAGGCGACCTTGTAAGGTGCGACAGTCGAATGTGGTGCGCGCCTGTCGTGCGTTGCCACTTTGTCCTGCCCGAACTCGACTTAACAGATTGCAATAGTTGCCGTCGTTGCCCTGGCGATGATTTTTGCGCAGGAGTACGACAGTGTGTACCATCCTCCATAAATAAATGCCCTTGATTGCGACAATGGCTGCTTTGGTCTGTGCATCCTGGATGGTAGGCTCCTCGCCAAACCTACGGCTGTAGAGGGGAACTCCATTCACGGGTCGCAGTTGGCCAAAGTCCCCAAGGAAAATCACGTTCACACCTCCGAATGGGTTGTCCTCCGACGTGGCAGACGCGCCTTTCGCGTGTTGCATTCTTTCTGAAATATCGTGCATGAGTGTAGCGCTAACCATGGACACTTCATCGAGAATGAGATACTTCACATCTCTCCAGATGGGGGCCAGACATTCTAAGTTTGTATGCTTTTTTTTGGGTAGCATGAGAAGTGAGTGAATGGTGTACCCTCCGATGAGAAGTGCAGCCGCGCCAGTGGGCGCCGAAACCAGAACTTCGTTGCGTCGTCCCAGAAGGGCAAAAAGTCGGAGGATAGCGTTGACTACGTACGACTTGCCGGTGCCCCCGACCCCGCCAACGTACATCAGTAGTTGCGGGCTTTCGTAGCAGATGCTCTCGGCTGCGATCTCGAAAGCGCGAAGCTGTTCGATGTTGTGGTGCAGGCGGAATTCGAGCACGACTCGGTCAATTATCCCTCGGAGATTGTCAGGAGGGGGAGTCGCAAGGACGGCAGACTGGGACGAGCCCGCATAGGACATTTGACCCAGAGACATTGTAGTAACCTCAGATGCTACGTGGCGGGCAGAAATAGGCGGGAAAGCGGCCAACGGGACAACCGCGGCTGGCTCAGGACGACGCTTGCGTTTGAGCTCGCGCATGTACGTGTGTTCAGTGTTAACAGCGTTGTACAGCGCGGGCGTGATCTTCTGCGCCGCGCCATATGAGACGTCAGGATTGAAGGAAGCGATGGCAGAGAAGCACAGGTCAATCGCATGTCGTGCGGGAACGGATATGAGACCATCGATGACGTCTAAGAGCGATGGTTTAGGGATGTCGACACCGTACATGCCGAGTTCGGCAGATGCAAGACCAGAGAATTGCACATCGTCTTCGTCGGCCTCTTCAGTGCCGCCGCCGCTTCGGAAAGCATGAGTGGGGATATCGACCGGGGGAATGGTGCCTGCAGTCTGGCGGTGTCGGTTGATCCGCACCTTGTCCCGTGCGTCTCGACATTCTGCGAGAACGGTCATGTTGTGGATAATAGTGCGATGTTCGACTGGGAATATATGATGCTGCCTGTTGTATGCGTCGGTCCAAGATTCGCCGACTCGTCTCAAATCGGATGGGGTGCGCCATGGAAGAAACAAGAGCAGAATGATTCGCGACCAGTCATCGAGCTCCTCCGCCGTCCTGTCATTACGTGGGATATGCGGACCCAGGACAACGGGTATCATCCAGACGACGCGTTTTCGGACGAGATGAGTCTCGAACTGTGGGTGCTCACTCATAAATGTTCCCCGTTGCTCCTGCGGACGCCCACGAGTAGCCTGCCCAGGTCGGGGTTGAGTGCGTCTGCGCAGACGACCGTTATCGGCCGCGCACGTAAGCTTCTCGGTCAGTCCGACGAATTGGTAGAGCGGCATTGAGTGGAACGGTTCAGTAGAGGGCCGCAGAAGGTAGTCGTGTTGTTGATTGACGGCGGATATAGAGCCATTTGTCAAGGTGAGTGTGATGGTATCCTCGTCGTGGTCAGAGGCTGGCGTCCGCTCTCGACTGATAGGAGACGAGCCACGTGCACGGTCAGGCAACATAGACGCAGACGTCGCGGGGAGGTCGGTCGGCGACTGAGCGTCGTCAATTTGACTGTTTGCGATGGCCTGATCAGGCATCTCGCCCCAGAACCGGCGAACGATGCGATCGAATGCGGCATAATACAGCAACCGGAAACGATGGTTTGTATAGTGATCACCGCCACCCACGAGGTAACTCATGACTTGTTGATGAGATATCTCTGTGCGGCCGAGGATACTGTTCACCAACACAGTCAGTGCTCCTGTATCTTCGCGAGACGTCCAGTGGAGGGGGGAGACTTTCCCGTACTTTGCTGACGTGGTCTCAATAGCGTACATTAGTGCCGTCAGGCCCAGATGCGTCGGCAGGGACGCCTTCGTGATGTAGTCAGTAATGTAATAGATGAGGGCCTTCGCGCCTTCACCAGATCCGATATGCTTGACGTCCATGTTAGCTTGTATCAGAAAGATGATGAGGTCGTTGTAGTTAGCGATACGGGGGTGGAGGCGCCGCAGCTGGACGGACAGAGTCTCTGGATCGAGTTCAGTGAGTAGACGAGTAGAGCCGTCGATGCGCATGCGGCAGTTCTCGTCAGTGCGCGGCTGACCGGGACGTAGGTACTTCCAGCACGTGTCTCTGTGTTCATGCCAGTTATGCTGTTCTACCAGTTCGTTGACGAACACGTGGTACTGAGCCTCGAACTGAGACGGCGAGACGTCTGCAATTCGAGGCGGCGGCCGCACCGCGGGGTGTATATGCCCTGGGGATTCCTTGAATGTAGGACGTGGCAGCGCGCAGCCGTCAGGCTCAGGTACAACGTCGATGGTACCTAGCAGTTCACACTTGATGATGCTTTCCAACCACCGAAACATGTGGTCCCGGTACGTGTCAGACCCTAGCATGAGATCCCGCATGTGTTGCGGGTTAGGATGGCCCTCGACCCAGATCAACATGTGGCAATGTAGCGTACCTCGGGCTTGTGCCTCCACGGTCCCGTAGTAGGCACAGCATTTGCCGAATATCCCATTGCGAGGCTTTCCGTGACGAAGAACGATGTCTACGAAGCTTGATATGATAGTGTGGAAGAACTTGGCGCATGCGCCTGGGTTCTTAGCGACTAGGAGCCCTCGTTGCCAGGCGGTGAGTTCCTCTCCCGCGGCTGCATCTTCCAGTACAATGTCCTCCCCAGCAAAAAGGCGGACCAGAGGATGGTGAACATCTGACGGGTTCAACGTCACAAAGAACGCCGGAGTGCCATGGAAGTTGACAAGCGCGCGGATCTCGTTTCGTAGGTTGAGTTTATACCCAGTTGTACCAGGAATGTTATGCAGTACGGTACTTACATCGTCGATGAGGGACAGTAGGCTGCGCTCTTCTACTGTGATTGGCTCGTATGATGCGTCGATATGGTACTGTTGGATGAGATGTTCCAGTAAGGTCTTGTCGATAGCAAGCAGGTTTGCAACAATCCGACGTTGCTGCGATGCCTTCACTCGGAACCGGACGGAGTCACATACGTTCTTCTTCTGAAGGATATTGTAGTAGACGAACGCGAAGTCGGGGTCGCGCTCGAAAGGCGAATCATCAATCTCCAGGAGATAGCGCAGCTGCTCCTCCATACTGATGGGCCGGCTGCGATCAGGGTGGTGGAAGCACCCAATGCCCCATGGATCGAGATGAGGGAACAGCCACGTCAGCAGTGCCGGATTTTCGAAGTCAGGGACGAATCTATCCCCGGCCTTAGAACATATGAACTGCCCTCCGAGAAGACAATGAGAGAGGGCACTCATCTTCATCTGGCGGTAGGCAACGGGAGATTCATCCCCAGATGTATAGCCTACGTTCTCCATGAGGATAGTCCCGTCGTCGGGAGCGAGGTCATCATCTTGATTGCGGTTCGTGTAACTTGTGGTGGACGCCCGAATGGCTTCGCTGTGCTCGAGAAACCCGATCTCTATAGAGCAAGGAACACCAACATCCTGCGACTGGGTGCCGGGACCGAATAACGCGTCGAGATTCGCTGTACTGAGTCCGAAGAACTGCTCCTGATCTGCGGCGTAGTACGGGTTGTTCTCCACAAGGAAGCGGATGAGTGTCTCTACCGTAGACTTGCGCGCGAGGAGCGGGTATAGCTTACGTATGGAGTCCATAGTAGGCATGGTTCGTCCCACGAAAACGGCACACAGCGTGTCCCGGATCGCAGAAGGTGACGGTGGGAGCATCTTGTGGATAGTCGTAGAGTTATGAGGCATAACTAGAATATTGCCACGTACATATCGCTGCGGCGGATATTGTCTGCCAGCCCTCGGGAGTGGCTCATCGGGCACGGGATTGGTCCTGGATTTGGGGAGGGATTCTTTGAACCGGAAGGATATTCGACTGGCGCGCGCCCTCGAGACTAGGAGACGATCAATGGGTGTGCTTGCTGAAAGGGCGGTTGAGACAGCGAGGGGCAACTCGTCGAGCCCGTAGTATAACCAGTTGGCCAGGGACAATCGAGGCATGCTAGCGTTTGTGACAAGCTCCTTCTCGCATGCATTGCAGACGTTCATGGGGGCAGGAGTCCATGGGTCAGTCATGGCTTTGGGATAGAGGAGTGCATAGTCGTACAGTTCATATGCGTACGTGGTGGGTATGACTGACTGCGGAAGCGCGTCGTTCCGAAGCAGACTGAGGTCAAGGTCACAGGGATGAATGAGGCGGATGTTATGCGCAGGCGTGCGGCGCGTGCACACTGCGCACGGAAGTAGGCGCAAGTTATCGGTAGTAACTGTGTTCTGCCAGTCTTCGATGATCACTCGTTTCAAGGCGTCATCCACCACTGGGAGGTAGGAGGCGTCGTTAAGCGGCCGCACGCTTGGCGAGATGGGACGAATGCGCGCGCCCTCAAGCGGAGATCGAATCCCGGATAGTCTCGTACAAAATATCGCGATGACAGATGGACAGAGACGAGTGCAGGTATGATTGACGAGTTTCTCGAACGTCGTAGGAGCTGTGTCCCGAACCAGAAGGCGGACGTTGTGGATCTCCGCAAGGAGCTTTAGGTCACGGGCCTTCCATATGTTATACAACGAGAGTAGGCGAATGAGACTGGTGTTTACGACCACGTCGTCATAGACGACGTGGAGAGTATCCATTGACACGGGGTTGACCGCAACATGCGCGGTGCCAAAGCCGTGGGTAGAGTCGAGATCAATCTCGTCCTCCGCACACCATTCGAGACACAGTCGCCCGTCCGCTGTGTTCGATACGCGTGCTATTCCACAGAGGCACCGCGCCCGCGAACATCAGCCAAGGAGCAGATATGAGCGGTAGACGACGTACCTATAACAGGGTCATCGGTCTCGGTATAGACCCCAGACAGCGCGTTACATATTACTACGTGTGTGCGACGTGCGTCAGTACATATCGGGTCTGTCTGAACAACACGAACACTCAGTGTCCGTGTCCACGTATGGAAGAGGAGCCGCGTGCGACCGCAGCGGCTGGCCTGGACGAGCTGAAGTACAATGGTTGTGGTTAGAGCTGTTATCACAGTCGGGAAACAAGTACATACCAGGTCCTTCATGTGCATGGGCTTGCAGGGATACGTTTGGGAGATCGGTGCGCAACGACTGCAGCAAGGTGACTGGCCGGCCATGGTGGATGTCCATAGTGGAAGATGAAGACGTGGGACGCGCCGGCCCGGGTTATATGGACGGCAGTTCACAGGTGAGCGTGTTGTAGGCCCAGAGTGGAGCTTAGCAGCAGTTCGCAGCTAGACAGTGTCGAACGGGGACGAGACTTACACACGCACTGACGAGGCAAGACGGGGTATGTCGAGTCGTGCCCGGGCAAGAGTGAGCATGTGGCGGAGGAAGTCAATTGAATCATGGAAGATCGCATGGGCGATTCCGCCGTCGTTGGTAGCAGTCGCTGCCCGGTGACAGGTCGTCTTCGTAATTTCTGTACAGGGAAGGTACCGAAATAGACTGAGATGGATATATGAGCACGAACGAAGTGGCTGGTTCAGCAGTCACTCACCTCGACTATGTCCCAGCAACCACTTCCCACTGTGCACGAAGATGAGCCTATCCTCTGCACGGAGCTCTCACGCTTCGTGTTGTTTCCTATAAAGCGTGCAGACGTGCGTATATGTGGTCTGTTGGGCGTACCGCGGCTGACGCAAGCACAGTTGTGGAACCTGTACAAGATAGCGCAGGCATCGTTCTGGACAACCGCGGACATTGATTTGTCGTTCGACAGCAACCACTGGAAGGAGCTGCTCACAGACGACGAGCGAGCGTTCCTCTCCACCATCCTGGCGTTCTTTGCGGCGTCGGACGGAATTGTGATCGAGAATCTGGCGACGAGATTCTGTGCCGAGGTGCAGGTGGCAGAGGCGCGATGCTTCTATGGGTTCCAGATCATGATGTACGTCGAGAGCGATACGTGCAGGGCGAAGTCGGAAGTAGTTGCTGACAGTCTCCTGATAGGGAGAACGTCCATTCTGAGACGTACAGCTTGCTGATCCAGGAGCTGGTCCGCGACGTGAACGAGCAAAACCGGCTGTTCAACGGCCTCAGTACGATGCCATCTGTGCAGGCGAAGGCCGCTTGGTGCTTGCAGTGGATCGACTCCCCTACGGCGCAGTTCTCGACACGCCTCGTCGCATTCGCCATCGTTGAGGGTGTATTCTTCTCGTCGTCATTTGCCGCGATCTTCTGGGTCCGATCGAGGGGCCTGCTGCCAGGACTGTGCATGTCGAACGAATTCATCGCGCGGGACGAGGGTCTGCACACGACCTTCGCGTGTACGCTTGCTCGGCACTTGCGGCAGATGCCCCCGTACGAGATCGTGCTGGGTATGATGTCGACTGCGGTGGAGCTTGAACAGGAGTTCTTCGAAGGTACGTGAGACATCTTCCCCCTCCAACGGGTGCTGAACTGTGCAATCCGCAGCTGCCTTACCGCGGCCTTTGAACGGAATGAGTGCGGCGCTGATGCGGGACTATGTGGAGTATATCGCCGACTTCCTGCTGACTGAACTGGGGTACCCTGTTCATTACGGCAAAACAAACCCGGTAAGTAGCACGTAATCGTGAACCGGACCGTCATTTAACTTACCGGGTTTGTCACAGTTCCTGTTCATGGAAACTGCTACAGTCACCGGACGGGCCAACTTCTTCGAGCGGGGCGTGAGCGACTATGGCGGGGCGATGGCGTGAGTTTGGCGGTGCAGTCTCATTCTTCTTGAAGAGAAGCGTAGCGGCTGCGGACGATGGAATGTAGGATTAGGGCGAGGCTACGTTACGAAGTAACACACCGAAAGACTGGCTCAATACATGACACTCTGGTCATCCGAAGGAGCGGAACAGAGGCCGTGACGAAAGCGGATTCGAAGAAGTAAGAAGCATGGTTGTGGACGGTCCGCGTGTGTGCACATATGAATTTTCGAACAAATGGGACGGACTCACTACATCGGAGGACTGTCCGGATACGGACGTGACGATCAAAGTGTCATGGGGCCGGGTCTATAATCCCAAACAGCGTGTAACCAATGCCAAGGAACGTGAATATCGGTATAGACAACGGCGACCACAGGTGTGGAAGTAACGCACGTTTGTCCCATCCTGATAGCTAAGAAGGATGGTAAGTACACCGAAGGGATGCGGAATTACGGGATAGAATGTTGCCTGGTATCGGAGCAATCGTTTGCACACCGAACATAGCATCCGCGAGGTGGTTCGGACGTCTTGTAGAGGGCCCTGTAGGTACTAGGCCGACCGCGGCGACAGAATCTGGACGGCGGCAGCCCGACGGCACGAGTCGCGGCTTGGAATACTGTCAACTGCACCTATATCAGAGACGAGCGCAGGAGGAGCAGAATCAGCGGTGACCAGAACCATGTCGCCCCAGCTTATCGCCACATATCGCGCACAAGGGACCACGTACGTCGACCAGGGAACGACGATGAGTCGCGACGAGCTTCAGAATGTTTCTCGTGCGATGGAGTACGTATACGTGGCTGAGGATGTAGAGAATGTTACTCACGATGTGTTGGTCACAGAGGTGTTGAGCATGTGGTTGAAAGCAGCTCCGAGGAGGACATCGATGACATGCCGGGCCTGGAACCCATCACTCTGAGTGCTGAAACTGCCCCGCGCGCCGCACCCGCAATGCCCAGGATCAATCGCTTGGAGCAGTACCTGGTCCTCGTCGTGAATGGTGACCGGGTCGGTGTGGATGGTTCGCTTGAGACGAGACGGGGCTGACAAGGAACTTAGGAATTCTTCAGGATTACCGTGTGGATGGAGCGCACGTCGAGCGGGTACCGTCCGGCTGTTCTGGTTGACTATATGAGCGACATACTGGGCGGCGAGGCAGGCGACGTCGACATGTGGCTGGTGTTCTGCACGGATATGCAGGACAGCTTGCTTGCCGAGATAAACCGGGCAATGAGGCGACGGGCGCGAGGCCAGGTGATGTAGCAGCTGGAGGCCGCGGTGTACGTATTCCAGACCGCGCACATCGAACGAGGTGTAAGTTACAACGATTGTCGAGGGGGACGTGGCATTCAAATTGTATTCGAGCCGTAGCACGACGACTATTGAGGCGGGCTGATAAACAGCACAACGTTCTGTAAGATGAAATGACGAGATTGAACTTCATGCAACATGAGAACGTACTGCGACTGCTGCAATGAATGTGATGTTCAACTTGTCGGAAGTGGGAGGACGTATCTCCTAAACCCGGCATCGCGCTGGAGACGAATTCCTACGAGCAATGAACACGTCGCGGTGGGCCAATAATTGAGACGTAGTCTGGGGTTATGCGCAAAGAGAAGGAGGAGGGAGAGGTGGTGGTGGAGGATACGGGAGTCAGACGCGATCACATCGTAGGCACGTGATCCCGTTTCCGGCGATTCATTGAGCGCGCGCTGTGCGCCCGAAATGCCCGTTCAATACGGGCGCGCGGACGACTTCTCTGAACGGAGGACATTCATGCGCATGGCATCCTGCGCCGCCGCTCGTGCATGCCACCGTCAAAAGCATGATGTCAATATGTCCAGCGGGACTGAGTTTCGCTCCCAATGTTGGAACAGAAGTTTGTGGTAAGTCGAGTGCGGCGAGACAGGCTCGCGGGTCTGACCGCAGTACTAAGTACAACTGACGAGTCCAGGAACCTAGAGAACTATTGCATCGACTGTTCGTGGGATCAAAGGCACGGGGCACAATCAGAGCACGTGAACCTTGTGCAGGTATAAAATACGGCGCCGAGTCGCAACATGAACTTCACCGCCTACCACGAGTCCTCTCTGACTACCATGGGCGACACCGTCGTCGGTCACGAACCTACGCAAGACCGCCGGGCGTACCTGGCGCGTCGACTGCCTCCTCACCCCATGACAGCACTACGCACAATTACCCGCGCCCTCGCATGCAATGTTTGCGGCAAGAAGACGTACTGCGTGTGTTCAAAGTGCTTGCTCGACGTGGCGTACTGCACCCCTTCGCACATACTACAGGTAGGCCATATCATATATCCTCTTGCCATCGTGACTCATTAGTGGTTTGCAGGACTGGCAGAGACACGCAACAATATGCGACGGCTCCGCATTAATTACCCCGGACCAGGCTTTACTGGGGTCAATGCTGGCCCTGTCAATCGCCAATGCTCGCGACAGCAGGGCCCAGGGTCAGGAGGACAGCGATGTGCCCTACCCGAACACCGTTCCCACTCCCAGCATCGTCTCACCGACTCTTGCTTCGCCCGGTCAAACAGTCGCCGGTTATTACGCCAACCCTGCGCGAGGTGAGCATCAGCGGTTGTAGAGCGACCCTCTAACGGACTAACTTTTGATGTTGTAGACACGCTCACCCGCGTCGACATCCCCATTATGTTCCAGCAGGACGCGGGTGGACAGGGGCAACCCGGGTGGGAGGCTCACGTCGCCCCGTATGTGTGCGAGCCCCCCGGTGTGGTGCTTGTGCCGTACAATGACCGCCTGCACCGGCGGCGGTACCCGCTAGTGATTTACTACGATGTCAATGCGTTCGTGACAGCGGAGTCTGCAAACCGCTGCATCACCGCATTGACAGCTCGCCGCGATCCAGAAGCGTCGCCGTGGTGTGGAGCGGTCCTCGTGCTGAAGCTTGACTCGTCGCGTATGGTTAAGTTTGTTGACGTGAAGGTGAAGGACAAGAAGGACATCGAGGGGTTCTTCGCGCGATATCGGTATTAGCTCAAGTTGTACAATCCATGGTTGCTGCATCCCACAACATTTGATAGTAGGTTTTGTTGTTACAGCTGTTTCAATTGCATGAATAGTCACCTGGCAACAACAATGGCTGGATGTGCATGCGTTTAACGCAATGGGATCTATGCAGGGTACTGATATCCGTCCCCGGACGCGCGGACATACTCATCCATCGATAAGATGTAAAGTTCAAATTTTGAGTGAGTTACGTATGGTAAAAATTGAGGGTCTAGATGTCGCAAACACTGTTTACGAAACCCCGTGTACAATCCGCAGCATGCTCCTAAGCTTCGATTTCCCAGTGATGTCAAGAAACCACCCTAGAACATGGCAGGCAGATTAACAATTGAATGGTGAAGCAGTGACAGCCTGTCCTCGTGCCAGATGGTCTTGACCGCACCAAACACGAAGGTGTCACCTGTGCAGCGGGCTGAACGAGCTGACCATATATTTTGCCATGGCATGCGAACATGAGAACCAAAGTTGTTGGTATTGCTACCCATGATTTTGTGCGGCACTGGACGGCATGGCACATCAGTATGTGAATGTCCTTCGCGCATGACAGGAACCATAGAAGAAAGCCGCGGACCTGGGCTGTGCGATGGCATGTGCCCGCGAATGTCCAGCGAAAGGACAAAGAACAATGATATGCAGTAGTCTGTCATTGACGGTAGATGTCTTCACTGCGGGTGTACTGCAGTCAGTACCGGGACGTCCGAGTCGGCATCATGTGAACTCGTGGACGTACATATGAGTTGTGGCGGGCGCAAGGATTGGCAGATGGTACAGTCACCGCGAGGATTTCGTCGTCTCATCATCTAGTGATTCTCCGACCCACAGATCTGCTCATGCGCGACACGTACAGGAGTCGAGCACCGGAACTCCTAGTCACCCTGCGATGTCGTAGACGATGTCGTCAGAAGTCCTGCCGTTGCTGTCCGAGTGCAGTGTACGCGCGCGAATGAAGAGGACAAGTATGCAGCGTCGGGGCGGCACCCGTACAATACCGGACGTCCACCGTCACGGCTGCAGGATTGGATGTGCAGAAGGCGAGGGAGAGATGTCGGAGGGAGGTAGAGCAGCCCGATGATGTTGCAACTTGCCGTCGCTCAGGCTTTTGTCTGCGCCACGCGTCCGGACACCCGACACCCGGTGCCCGCCGCGCCCATCAGCACGCGGGTGGCGCAGGCACCGATGTGGTTCTACTTTGAGGCCCGATGGACTTATTAGGACTGACGCGGCGCGTTGCATGTTCTCAATGATGTTACGGGACAGTGAAGTGACTCGGATGTATGTACACGCCGGCGCAGGTGCCTGGCCCGGCGCCATCAACGAACACATTGTAATCACGAGCACTTGGTTGTGCGTAGTGCCCGCGCGACGAGCAGGGTAATGCGACGACTAGACGCTACAGACGGGAGAAACTCGTAGCCTTGATCACAGCGTGCAGTATGGGTGTGGTCAGCCATCACTCGCATCCGATATTGATGTATGGTACTTACACAACGACTCACGACCCTGCGGACACTGTATTCCAGATGGACACGGAAAATGCCTGCTTCGTGTGCGTCGCCGCGCACCCGCAGGTTGCTGGAGCTACGACAAGGGTACTTGTCGCATGTGAATATACAATTGAATCAGTGAATACAAGGTGCGTTGTTGGTGACTACAACATACTTAAGCGTCTGCCAATGTTCAGCCACAACTGGAGCAGGCGCTGCATCTGCCGGTCAAGGTGACGGAATCGGCAGCTCACTGGCAAGATCGTACTGCCCTCCTGTCGCTGTCCACCTCTCCGTGTAGATTCGGTGCTGTCGGAGACAGGGGTAGCGTGCATTGTAGAGGTCGGAGACGTCTATCGGGATCGACACGAAGCAGCGCCTGACAGATCAGCAGGAATTCGCTGTCGGCCAACCGGTCCTGATGAATCATTAGGAGTAGTGGATCAGATGCATGGAGCGGACGCACCTCGATTGTAGGCCATTTGCGGAACTGGCTCATCCGGAAGACGTCTCGGACCGAACGGCGAGGAACAATTATATCTCCTGTTGAACTGGACCAGAGAGCGTTCCCACTAACCCTGCTGCGCGCACGCATCCAGTCTGGCACAGGTTCGACTATGCGCTGTAAAAGATACAGTCGCTCCACGGCTCGCTCGGTGGACGGGAACAATCGCCTCCCCGTACACAGCTCAACCAACACGCATCCAAGACCGAAGGAGTCGACGGCGGCGTCCCACGCCATTCCTGTATGAGCGGACTTCAGCCGGCGATCTACATGAGATGGAACATATGCTAGCCTAGTGTGACTTCCGGGGCGCGGTAGTGCTCCGTTCCGATCATGCTGTAGCCGGATGTCATACTTGACATGCATCCGCATAGATCGATTATATACACGTCCATATCCGATAACCGCAGCTAAGACGCCATTAGTACCGACGCTAAAACAAGTCAGGAGGGACGGACATGCGGTTCCAGGGACTGTAATGCACCAGAACGGGTGAGATTGATAGGTCTCCTGGTTTGGAGCATGATGTTGGCACTCTTGACGTCAGTGTGGATGAGCGCGTTGGCGTGCAGATCTGCATTCGTGTTGATAAGGTACCACCAAAGAAGAAGAAACCATACCCGGACTTACACCGGATGCCACGTAGCAGTTGGTCCAGTATCGTGCGGACATCGGAGGTGCAAATGGGAACGACGTCTGGTGTGAGAAGAGCTTCCTCAAGCGTCATGTCCAACAGTGGCATCGCTATGAACGATCCTGTCGGGTTGGTACATGCATCAATAACTTCCGGGAACAGCCTAGCAGTAATGAGCATTCGGTAGATGGGCGGCCACGGAATGAACACACACCACTGCTCCTCAGCAACACCTTCACGAAGCTGGGCGTATATGCGCAGCTCTGCCGCGGCGTCGTGGCATCCTTCCAATCCTAGACGGAATACCTTGATTGCGATCATGCCGTGTCGGTCTTCATGGGTAGCGGCGTATACGCGGGACGATTGCCCCTCTCCAGCGAGGCGTACGAGTGAGTCTAGGACCGTTAGTCGGCGGTGCGGACGACGGACGACTGTCACTGACAATGATTCATGCCCTGACGGAACGAGGTAAGTATGGTATGGGGGATGGAAAGGATGGCGCGTCTTGACACCGTATACTTGGGTAACTTATGCACGTCACGGGAAGACGTGAGTGCGTGTGTGTCGGCGGTAACATCCCAGACGAGGCACTTACCTGCGTATCTCATGGCTGAAATACAAGCAGCGGTTGAAGCGTCTGCAACATTACGCTGCACAATGTCAGGGTGAGCATCCAGCCCGTCGAACGCCGGGAACGACAGGTAGAGCTCGCCCAGACAAGGTGGTTTGCGAGTCCAGATGAGACGAGAGGCGTGTAGCTCGTGCTGGAGTTCGGGCTCAGTCAGCACGAATATGGACAGCACCCAGGGCAGCCGCGATCTGCGGTGGTTAGTTAAGCTGAGCAGTTGATCCAAGACGGTTTCAATGTTGATGTCAGCGATGGACTAAGACTACATCGGGCCCGTCCGCTCACCACGTCGTGATCAGGCCGGCCGCGCAGCTCAAGATGCATTAAGCAGATAAGGACGGGCAGCAGCGTTACGCACCGCACACATCATTTGGCGAAGCCTTGCACAGGGTCCATCTGCAATGCACGACAGTGAGCAAGTACTAGTGAAACAGCTGGCAGGTAAGACCTCTCTTAGACCAGAATGAGATGCAAAAGTCGACGACAGCAAGATCGTCCGGAATCCGGACTACGATGGGGGATTGCAACGGTGACCAACTCGGCAGCTATGTGGCGACGAGTGCACAGACGCGCGCATACTCCGAGATTCTCGGACATGTGGCACGGCTGTAGCCGCCATGCGCTCACACGCATCGGGCGCCGGATGGAAACAGAGTTCCCTATGTTTGTCTCTGTCTGCTAAATGGTGTCCCACCACTGCGCCGGGTCGACCATACCTCACTTGAAACGCCGCGCCGCGCAGACACCATCGATGAACAATGCAGCCGCGTGTGCTCCGACTTGAGGCCAACTCCCCCGTCCTCCACCCGCATGGTCCATATGGACATCCTCGGAGACCTTCCGTGCTACTATGTCACTCGCGGATCCATTCGGGGGACACGTAAGTGAGATTGCTTCTCTCGCGCCCAGTACGGACTGCTGTGGACTGCCGCTATAGATTTTGCTTCGAGAGAGCGAATTTATCATCCGCCGAGGCGTTGAATCGATAACAAAGACTTGGCCCAGGCAAGACACGTCGCGTTCCGCAACTCAGCGACGTATGACATTCTTGACTAGTCCCGTACAGGGAATTCTGGCGTGCTCTTTGCGGACGATCACCGCCGGTTACAGTTCTCGAGCTCCTGCTGTAGAGGCACCCACAACGACAATGTGTACGGCTCCCCGCCCCTGCCGATGTTCAGGTGTGCGGTTCGCCTGGTATATTTGCGGCATGCATGCGGCCGTGGTAAGTCCACGAGCTAGTATTGTCGACAGCACCTTTATTGACATAGCGCAGACCCGTCGTGGCGCGGATTAACAAAGACTTGGCCCAGGCAAGACACGTCGCGTTCCGCAACTCAGCGACGTATGACATTCTTAACTAGTCCCGTACAGGGAATTCTGGCGTGCTCTTTGCTGACGATCACCGCCGGTTACAGTTCTCGAGCTCCTGCTGTGGAGGCAACCGCAACGACAATGTGTGCGGCTCCCCGCCCCTGCCGATTTCCAGGTGTGCGGTTCGCCTGATATATTTGCGGCATGCATGCGGCCGTGGTAAGTCCACGAGCTAGTATTGTCGACAGCACCTTTATTGACATAGCGCAGACCCGTCGTGGCGCGAATGAGCAACATGAACTGGACCGTGCAATATCGGAGCGCGACGTGCCGTGGTCCAGATCACAATAAGACTGGTTATATAGTCGGACATGTTGCGCCAGAGCAGTGTCGGACGCACTCACTCGTGTGAGATCTAGCATCATCAGGGATTCTGTACATGGTACGTATGTCGAATCTTCATGAGGCACACTCGATGACGTTTGTGTGCTGCACTCGCAGGTCATGGAATCCACCCTCAGCGCCGAGGCGGACATATTGCACGACTTTTACCGGTCGACTGATGCAGACGCTTACATGTCGACGGCTGAAGATCCCGACACGACCTCGATCTCGTGCAGCTTTGACGATCCGGGAAAGATTGCGACACGGCCCGCTGTGCGAGAGCTCACGGCACCCATACAGTACGAGTCCACAGAATCTGAAGTTGCACATTGCTGACGATGAGACAGCGTACCAGCGGACGTGCTGATCCTACTGGCCCAACGAAGCAGCTTCCAGCTGCTAGCAGCGTGGAGGCAGACATGTCGCACGATGTTCACGGTCGTCGCCGCACTTCTACGCAACCGCTACGAAAACTGTATATCACCGTTTATCGACGACGTCCCCGCCTTCGATCTCATTGTGGACAGACTTGGAGCTGTTGTGTCAGGCTCGGTCGCGTTACGCTTCTTCCTTCCCGACGAAACGTGGCGGCCCGGCGACATGGACGTCTACGTCCCCGATCTCACTTACGATCAATTCATAGCGGCCGTGACGGACAAATACGGGCTACAATTCACACCGATTCCGCGCAAGAATCGTCCGACCGCGCGCGCCGAGTCCGCATCAGCTCATAGCGGAGAAGGACTTCCCGCCGTCGCGGGTCAGGGAGACCCGGCGACATATGGCGGCGACATAGGACATCCAGTGGCTCCCGGTGGTGAGCCTCCTCCGGGCGTCGTCGCTGGAACGGCTGCGACCAGCGCTGCTCAACATCCTGCTCACGGTGGCGAGGGACATCATGCTGAGGACGGAGTGGACACGGATGTATTCCCATTCGACAACGCGCCGCCTCCTCCCTCGATGAGCGCAGACGTGATCGAAGTCCGTCAGTTCACCACTCGCACCGGAAAACGTGTTGACGTCATCCGGGCTCCTGGGAATAACCCAACCGTGGCTATCAACCGCTTCTGGTCGTCACTGGTGATGAATTTCCTCCGTCCTGACGTATGCGTCTGCGGGTATCCTTCAAGGACGCTGGATCGGATAGGTATGCTCAAGCCGGATCTAACCTCACGAGACCGGAAGGCGGTTCGCAAGTATGCAGAACGGGAATTCGCCCTGGTGGACGAGAGGTGGAAGGAGGGCGCGGACTACTGGGATGGGCTGTTCTTCGGACAGCCAAAGGTTATGGTAACGCCGTTTCGGTTCAAGCTGACCGACGACTATCCAGAGTTGCCCATTGCACATACGGGTCGGGGTTGGATGGTCAACTCCGCGTGGCCGTTCGCAGTCAGTAAGTCTGTCGCGCATCAGTCCAGTCTTATCCTTGCTGACCGTCCCACACCTGTCGAACACGGATGAACAGTGAACAAGTGAATGGGTCTGCGCCCGGCTATAGGTCCCGTTGGCGATTTAGTGTCCTGTCCCCCGCTGTACGACCACCGCTCCGATGTTCTCGAAGGGTCGAGGTGCATTCTGCATCGTGTATGTATAGTATGGTGTTGCAATTGCCTATGATGTCTAACGGCGCGCATGCGCGTGTGCTACTGTGCTGCGGACATCGCATGTGTTTCAGTGACCACAGGACCCTCGATCTCACCTGGCGCGTCCTATGAACTGTGTGTGGCAACCGTGCTGTGGAGGAACATGAAATTGTGAGGGTCCGAGATTCTGGTCGACATATTTTATGTAAGTACTGGTCCAGGCCAAGCCGTACTCGCCTTATTGAACTTTCCGACAGAGTCGCTGCGCCCACGCTGCAGCAGCCGTCCTACCGGTCTACAGATCGAAGTTGCCGACATAGCAAGATTCAAACTTTGATACCAACAGCGTCCCATTAGGGGACGGGGACTTCTCGCCTCGTTCGCCTGGGCCAACGTGGCACGGGTTCCCGCGAATAGAGTTCCGTCCTTTCAGACTCTAAGAAGTTCGTCGAGACGGCGAATCCATCCGCAGACGAGGTCCACCGTGATGTATCAGGGCGTCGACCGCGTCTGCTCGGGCCGCAGCCACCAGGGCAGCTCTATACAAGAACGCCGTGGACGGACAAGGTGGATGTGCTTATAGCTCGCCGCTGGTCTTGTACCGAAGGCATCTCTTTACCCGTGCATTCGCCTATGGATCACCAAGCAAATTCTCGCAAGCAGTATCCTGTGATGAACTCGGCGTCCGAAGACAGTGCGCACTCCATCTACTGTGGCCCCTGCTTGCGCTCGATGTAATGTACATCCACTCACACTATCGTACACCGTGCAGGACTCAAACTCGCACCTATCCGTGCTCGGTCCGGGATCCCTCCTCCTGTGAGATTCAGATGTCGCAGTGCGTGACGTTTACGGCGGACTCTAACATGCGGCATGTCACTGCAGCCCGTTCTTCCGTCGTTGTCCGCGGTAGTGCAGGTTGCAAGAGCACCTAGTACCAGGCGCCTCCATTGCATGTTTTGTGGGTCGTCAACGGAGTCTGTGGTGCGTGCATTAGCAGCATCGTTGATATTAGGTCCAGCTAAGGACATAATTCATGCCACGCACAGACACTCGTATGTGATCGCTGCGATCAGACAACGTCACTGTACCAGCCCGAGGACCATCACGCGTATGAGGATGGAAGCTGGCATCAAGCAGGTGTCTCCAACCAACAGTCGGCCGTGCGTCCTTGCCCGGAAGCTGGCATCGTAGACGACATCCTCCCGACCCTGAGCTCGTCCACGGTACGTGAAGGGGCGCAGTATGGAACTGAACTGATAATGCTCCCTGGTGTCACAGACTATAGGACTGACGTACTACCCACCGGTAGTGTCTACTCCTAGATTTCCCAACCCCTTCCCAGTGTCGTCGGAGAGGACTAGCCTCGACCAAGAGAGGCATCAACTTGATACGACGCGGCTCACCCATCGACAAGACACCATGGAAACGTCTACAGCAGGAGCCGTACACATCCGCAGACCATCAACGGCACGAGACGGAACCCATCTGTTCTCATCGGTCACACTCGCGCATCCGTCTGTCAGCATTGCATCGTCCGCGGACGCCGCGCGCGCGCATGTCGACACGCCTACGCTGCACGTTTGTCACGCAGACGACCTGCTCAGCTCCGACGCAGGACCCCACCAGTCTTGTCATCGCACACCTCAGGACAGCACGCCGTACGCACCACGCACTGCTGTCCACACGCACACGTTCACGATGCCACCTCAGCACTCTGCGGATACAGGTCTTAACTCTTCTCTACACGCAGGGAGCGTTCGCCGTCTCGACGGCGTTGAACCTATGTCGCGCATGCCCCGCAGTGACGACCCCGTGAAGTCTGTTACACGGACTACTCGGCGGCGGCCGTCGGCTCGCCGCGGTAGCAAAAGTGGGGCGTCAACCGGCACTCCGCATCCCTCAGAGAAGCTATCAGTCGTAGTGATCAGCCCACCCGAGCCTCTCACGGCACCCGTCCAACAGCCGGTGCGGCGGCGGCGTACCAGCCCTTCACAGATACCAGGTCGGTCAGGACTATCGCTGCGACGGATCGCACCACGTCCAGCTTCTATGCCCCCGCCGGGACCGGTGGTGGTCATCACTTCCAGTCGGACAAGAGCCAGTACACCCGGGGTAGCAGGTCCTTCTTCGTACGTCGTCACCCTTGCTGATGTACTACTGCGACTGACAGAAGGCCTGTAGTGGACCTGTTGATTGACAGGAATCGCAGCGTACGTGTACCGATCTCCGTTTTCTCTTGGACGCATGTTCTCGTGCGCGGCGCGCCGCACACGGGATCGCAGCTTGATGTTTGAACACATGCATGCAAATTGTATGATATGTAATCCCCTCGAAGACGAACGGTGCCCGGTATGTGCAGGCATGTCATGTACGAGTAGTACGTGCTGGGAATGCGCGAGGCGTGTAGTAAGTAATAATGAGCAACAGACAATTCTTGGTGTACGAACTGCGGCGTTCACTCCAAGCAGGAGTATGATGGACTGGTAACGACAGCGAGGTATTGTATATAGTCGCTTACATTGTTGCGTACTCTGAGAGGTACCGAGACTGCCTATAGGACTATGAGCAGATCGGGCCCTTACCGTCAAATGGAGTCACCGATGAGTGTCGACGATTGTATCCCGACAGTATGGGCCGGGCGAGACAGATGTCATTCTCACGACTGCTATTGTACATACACGGATCGAGAGGCTATCAACACGGCCAGACACATACATAATTGCGCCCACATCCTCACACCGCTAATCTTACAATCTCATGCTTCCCGTCCCAACAAGCCTCCGGCCCAGGCACTTAGTTTCAGTCACTGTCCGCGCCAAATCTCCATCAGGGGGATTCCGCGCGCCGCCACGGTAGCCTAATGCATCTTTCGCTTCTTCTTGCGCTTCTGAGATTGCACGTCGCCGTCGTTGTCGGCAGTAGACGCGTCGGTGAGGGTAGACGCACCCGAGCTGAACCCGGCGTCGACGAGCAAGTCTGCATCTCCACCTGTTGTACTAGGATTCGTACCACCTCCATCGTCATCTACTTCCATCTCCGAACCGGAATCGTCCACGAGGTCGGCGCTGCGCCGTTTGCCTATGACGACAGATGAGGACGTATCAGGCGCAGCGTGCGGTTCATCACGATGTGCCGTGCTGGTACTGACGGCCAGGACCATCGCAGGCGGAGGCTGAGCTGTCTCGGTAGCCTCGTCGGCGTGCGCAGCAGGGCCGGCGCATGTAGCGTGCTCATCTGGTACATCCTGTCAATGGCTACTTCCAAATGTACATACGACAGAAAACACACGCACCGTCCAACACCATTCCCAGAGGGAGGGCTCCAAGCCCGTCGTCGACCATGACATCGGCGAGTTGAGACGTCAACTGGTACACGTCGCGGTTCGCATGCTGAACGCGGATAATGTGAGTCAACATCGGGACCGGCCCCCAGTCTTCCCTGTCCTCCACGTAGGTCAAACCGAAGACAATACTGACGACGTCGCCATATTCCAGCTTGTTCGGGGTGCACTTGTCGATGCTTTCGAGGCGACCGTCCATCAAGCCGCACACGGCAGGGCGAACTGGGTTGGCTCGGTACGTCTTGGACTTCTTGTGCGCGGCGGCGACCCAGTCATGAACGCCAGGCGGGGCGTCAGGCTTCCCGCCCCTAGCCTCGCAGCTAAAGAACATGGGCGTGCGCAGATAGTGGCGGAGGTGCCACGTCTTCCCGTTCTGCCACTCCCGTCGCTTGACGCCCCTGCTGTTGAAACCGGGCACATTGATCATATATGCGTCAAGCGTCTGCGACAGTGTCAGATGGCACACAGCACAGCAGCCCGCAAGACACATACTTCCTGCAATTCCCATATCTCCTTCTCGTGGTAGGTTTCAATTGCATACGAGTACGCGCCTTTGAATCCCGCGTACCGGGTTCTGTGCACCACAATGTCATATAACGTCAACGCTCGGCAGCGGCAGGAGCTACAAGTGGCGCACATGCGGCTGTCTTCAAGACCGTCCGGCGTGGGAGCCTTACCCCATACGAGGTTTCCGGTGTCGTACGGGTCAGCCTCGGCGAAAACACCTGCAAAGACGAACACTGCCGGGACAGATGTCCCGGCGCGGCAGAGCTGGAGTGGTTCAAAGGAAAGTGAGACAACAACGAATCATACGGATTTGCAAGTGCTCACCACCCAGTCCGACTTCCGCGTGGGGGACTGCCTGACTTCGATGAGAGGCGAGGGGGACGTCAGCGACGCCACTGCCTCTGACAGGGGAATCTCGCCTGGTCGGAACCGGCGAGTTTTCCATCTCAGTACCGCGTCGGCAGTTTCTTGGTCTACAGCGTCGGACGCCATGCAGTTGCAAGATAGGGACGATGAACTGCAGAACGAGCTTCAGTGTGCAACTCTTATATACAAATGCCTTGCGTCGCGCTTACCACTACTCATCGTTTCATACCGATGACATCGTGGAAGTAACCTAAGTAGGTGTGTATTCGTGGTTCGGGATCGGGTCTCGTCCGGGTGCGGCCGCGAGCAGCCGCCGCGCGGCCCGGGCGCCTCGCGGCCCGTCTGAGACCGGCCCGTGGGGCGCGCGGCCCGCCCAGCAGCGG
>WJSG01007708.1:0-22811 GCA_016618145.1 Sanghuangporus lonicericola | reverse complement strand
CATAAGGCATAGCCCCTCCGGGCAGACCTGGACACGTGTAATCGTGATGACGTGATCGATCTTCTTGCCGTGAGCGCGTAACGAAATACATACGGAGATCGCGACTAGCACCCACTAGCACCGAAGGATTGAATACAGGTAGATGATACAACTGTCTGTACACGTAAGCGACATGACGGCTTCTACATCGATATGGGACAGCAATTGCATAGCAAGAAAACAAAGGTATATCGAAAAACAACGACGGCGATGAGCGAGGGAGTGGGGAGTGTTTCGAGCACGATCCAACTACTTGTTCCTGACGATATCGGGGCCGCCAAGGTACCGTCCCCGAGACATCTTGCGGAGCCTACGATCCGGCGGTGATCGGCAGGTCGATCGTATCAATACGAATGTGGTAACGTACCATTCAACCTCGCGTGCCGACACCGGTCCTTCGGTGGGCTGAAGCAGCAAGATTGAGTGTTATTAGTAGGTGGGACAGGACGATACGTACGTTGCGGATGAAAGTAGGATTGTAGGGGAACGGCCAGGAGACGTAGGGACGCGCCATGGGCTCCAGCTTTTTCTGGGGGATGCGCGTGGGCGTGATAGTGACCGAGAAGTTCCAGGAGATCGACTAGAGGTTCGCTGTAAGCAAATATACATGCAGATCGAAGCAACGCGAGCGACGTACGGCCTGGAACGCCTTGAATTTGAATGTTGCGTCGCCGCTAACTTGGAACGCAGCGGTAACGGTAAAGGCCTACAGCACGTTCGTGAGCGATACAGCAGTGCCCGGAAAGGATCTACCAACTTGGAAGAGCGAAATTACGCCTTTGGACGCCATTGGGACTTGATGCGCGAGTTTAGGATGAGAGCGTGTCAAGGCGGCGGGGCGCGGGCGTCTACGCTAATGGAACGCGTGTCACGTGACCGACCGCAGGGCGGCGGGCGTACGCAACGATAGGAAGGTGTGTACATACGAGCGTGTCCCTCCGCGACGGCTTCCTCACGATCCTCGACCTCGTCGCAGCTGTGGGGTGCAGCGATTAGTGTGAGTAGATCCAGATATACAGAGGAACGAAATAATACCAGAGCGCGCACTTGTAGTATGCGCTCCCAGATGTATTCGTTGAGGCCTTCCTCATCACCGCCTGACGGTCCGGCTAGTTACCGTATTGCCTGCAGTCGATGTCCAACAGTATCTGCAATGCTGACGCTGCCGATTCGTGCGAAGCGGAGATACGCGACAAGATAGGCTCGGTCTTCTGCGCGGGGATCCGCAATACGGCCACGGGCGAGTTCGCGGGAGTGGGGTGCCTCGATCGCTGCTTTTCTTTTTCCTCGATCTCCACTGAAATTGGCGGCGGTATAGGGCGGCTGACGGTCGAGGGATTGGACGTCGCTCGGGGGATTCTGCTGTCCTCACTGCGCCTGTTGCTGTGCGACACTGGGCCAAATGGTCGACACGCTCGCTGTCTCGGTCGAAGACCCGTACACCGACGAAGGTGACGACGGTCTCCGACGAGAGTTATCCAGGATCGACTCCGTCAGCACTGGTGAGTAGGGTCGATACAGACTTCCGTCGTCAGGATGTGTCGCCAGTACAGAGAGAACAAGTGTGCACTCACGCTTCGCTGGGCCCTTCTTCGCCCTGCCTCGCCGCCTTCTGCCGCTCGCCCGCACGTTTCACGCGATCACGGAGTGGCCCGCACCAGAGGGTAGCTCGTCCTGCGGCTGCGTGATGACCTTGATCTGCGATCCGCGCTCGTCCTTCTTAGCCTTGTTAGCCTTCGCCTCCGCCTTCGCCCGCGCCGCCTCCTCGTTGCGCTGCTGGAGATACCGGCGGAGCACGTCGTGCCGGCCCTTGTCCTCGCTCGCCTTCGTCTCGTTCATCTGGTCGGCACAACCGCGAGCTGTCCGGCGACGTAGTCGCGCACGTTGCGTAGGGCGTCACCAATTACATTCTGCAGTTGCTTCTTCACGAGGCCAGTGGTGGTGCGAAGCACGCGGATCGTCTTGCAGACCTTGGGGATCTCGTCGCCACCCTCGTTGCATACCACGATGGCTGCGCCTTGCAAGCGGTGATCTGCGCATACGCGCACCGGACCTTCGGGTACAGCGCGAGTCCTGCGCCATGACGATGAGCACCGACATGTTCTCGTCGATCAGCGCGAGGGGGGGCCGTGCTTCAGCTCGCCCATACGGATACCCTCCGAGTGCATATACGAGATCTCGTTGATCTTGAGGGCGCCCTCCAAGCACGTCGCATACCTGTTCGGGATTGTCAGCGAACATGAACGTATTGAGGGGTGCGCGTATACTCACTGGTAGCCACGACCCATGACGAGCAGACTCCGCTGGTTGGAGAGAACAGGAAATTCTTGACGTTCTCGAGGACCTTCTTGATCTGACCAGGGAGCGCATGGAGGCCCTCGATGATTGGTCACGACGCTCCGTGTGCGAGATGCGTTCGTCGGAGAGCTGGAGAGCCAACATGAGGAGCGCGATGTACTGCGAGATGTACGCCTAGACATAACCCAAGCGTTAGTATGACACCCCGACACGGAAAGCGCAAACGCTTACCTTCGTTGATGCGACACCAATCTCAGGACCAGAGTTGATACGAACACCACAGCGCGTCTCACGCGAGATCGTCGACCCGACGGTGTTGACGACACCAACGTAAAGCGAGCCACGTTCTAAGCAGTAACGAAGAGCGAGGATGGTGTCGGCAGTCTCGCTGCTCTGGCTGACGAACACGCAGACAACTTCACGGAAGATGGGCGAGCCGGGCTCGACAGAGGCCGGGATCTCAGTAAGCTCCTCGATAATGGCGCGCGTCGCGATCGCGGAGTGGTAACTCGTACCACACGCGCAGTACACGATGCGGCGACCGCGGTGAATGATGTTGATGTATGTGCGGAGACCATCAAGCGTGATGCGGTGCCCGTCGAAGTTGACGCGACCACGCATGATGTTGACGACGGACTCGGGCTGCTCGTAAATCTCCTTCTGCAGGAAGTGGTAGGTTTTGCCCTTCATGATCTCCGCAATCTCGAGCTCGAGAGTGTCGATTGTGCGGTGTGCCGACTAGGGCGGCGCGCCCTCCTGGCTGCGATGCAAATGGTGGATGTGAAGCTCGCCCTCGGCGATGTGAGCGATACCGTCATCCTCAAGGTAAAGCACGCGCTCTTTGTGCTCGACGATAGCGGAGAGGCGACGAAGAACTCGATAGGCTGGGAGAGACCATCTTCGGACATAAAGGCACGGGACTGGGTGCGGAGCAAGCTGCGGGAGGCTTGGCGAGGTGCAAGAAGACCGCCATGGGAGGTACGGGGAGCGACTACAAATGTAAGGTGAGTATGGTGACGTGTCCAATGCGTAACGAGACGTACAAGCGGTGCTGGGCTTCGTCTCGCCCTCTGGCCCAGCGAACTCGACATCAACGAAGGCGACCTTCAACTTCTTCTCGGTCTTGACACCGGTGAAGAGAGGCGAACCACGGCAGGCGGTAACGACCTCGTTGGGTAGTGCCGAGACTTGGAGACGAACGCGGAGGGACCTCGAGTTCGGGTCGATCAGCTGGTAGAGCGTGTCGTGCTTCAGATCGCGGATGCTGAACTTGAGTGTGTTGATGGACGTCGAGATGTCCTTGACCTTGAACACAGACATACGGTCCTTGTCCGTGGACACGGGGTGGGCGGTGTCAGTGAGGCCAGAGCCACCGAGCGGGACGTCCGCGAGGCCGGAGTCGCTGAGTTTCGGTGTCCCGGTCTTCATCTCTGAACGGACATTGCATTGTGCTGAGGAACATTACAACAGTCAACAACGGAACGGAGTTGAGAGAGGGAGGAAGGAGACCTCACCATAGCCCACGCTTGCAATTCCTGTGGTTATGCTGATCGATGTCCACGTAGTACGGCGCCGCGGCAGTACCATCGTAGAGCTCCTTGTAATCCGCATTCTCGTGCGACCGCGACGACCTCGCCGACGTCAACTGTGGTGAGGTGTGCACACTGTGCCCGGGCCCCGTGTTCAATTTCTTCATGTAGAAGGACTAGGTACACACTAACACGGAAGCGCCAGGACGAGGCTCTCGGCGTCCCGGGTCATGTGATGCCCCAAAGATGCGCTCAGCGCGACGAGTTGGCCTGCTGGTTGTTTACGAGGACGGTCGTTGTCGAGGTTGCATCCTCCTTGGGCAGGACGGAAACAGACGCGATGCCACAAAGGGCGACGTAGCAACGACGACGTTGACCCTGGGAACGTGTTGATTAACACATCTCGTCGCCACTGTTATATTCGACGACGCAGACAGTCATTATATTCGAAGACGCGAACGGTCTCATCTCGATGGGACGGTGGGAGACGCTTGAATGTATGCCGCATGTAAGAGGAACGCGTGAAGAGAGGCACAGATGAAAACACGCTGACCGGCGCCGTTTGAAGTGGAGGGTCCTCCGAGGGTGATCAGGCTGGACCTACTCGTTGAATGATTTGGGGGAGAGGGACAACATATGATCAGAACATGAATTGTGTGTCCCGAACGGGATGAGCGACACCACCTTCGCAAGCACCGAAGTCATTGCTGTCTTCAACAACCTGTTGCGTTGAATGTAGGTGTCTGTGAGGGGCATGCATCGACAGAATTCGAAAGTGCGGACGTACCAGCACAACAGCGTAGGTTGGGGTTCCCGATCTCATGAGCTTGCAGCGCTGGATGATGATGAGAGTCATCGAGTAGACAGCAATGTTGAGGGAGGAGGGAGAACAACAACATGGAGGAACCGTGGAATGTGTTATCGTCGATGTCCTGTCTGAGTCGTCTAGTTTCCCACGGTTGTGCACGGACCAAGGGTTGGATTGCGGGCCCTGATTAGTCATCTTTGCATTTTACGCGTTGCCGAGCGCAAGCGCGTGTCTGCGGTGACATCGTTGCCATGCGCATGCTGTGCGTACGTAGTTGACCCCAACAGTAAGCACCAGGTTGACAGAACGCTTTGACGGCAGAGACGTATATTGGAAGCGATCTGTTCAGCTCGTTGGTGATGAATATGCACAATCGTCGCAAGGTACAGCAGTATACAGGATTTCGCCGGATCGGGACTCGTCAGAAATACACCAAGAAGTTGACGAAAGGGGAACCGTTCACGGGCAAGAAGGACTCCAGACCCCCTCCAGTTTGCCAATGCGACAGTGCCTGCAGCACGTTGTTTGCTTTGCTTTACTCGGGGACAACTTGCAAGCGAACGGGCAGCAACGGCACAGGCATGCTCAACTGCGTCGTTCATGCCTGACAGAGCCGAACGTGCCTCGTGCTCAAAAGACCCTACCGAGGGACATGGTTAGTGTACGCTCGGACAGGAGACGATGGCTGAGGTACGAAAGTCTGGATTGAAAGTACTCACCCGAGTCCATGCGAACGGGAGGATTGCCCTGGGCATGGTGCGAGTTTATATTCCGTGCGCACCGTTTGCATCGCTCTACAGGGTGCACGCTTTATATCAACATGATTTGTTCTGTCACGTAACAGACAACGTACGTTGCCTGACCGGAATTGGTTGCAATGCGGATATTGCGTGCACCGTGGGTCAACTGTGATGGGGATACGAAGGACAAGTTTGCATGGGTCCAAGACCAGATGTTGGCTGACACTCACCAAGCTCGTACCAACCATCTCGCCATGAGCTGCCAGCCGGGATCTCATGAGGCGGATGTTGCTCGTATCGCAGTTGTGCATCGAATACGTCCACATCGGTCTGGTTAAAGGATATCGTCAGTACCAACATCTACAGACGCAAGCTAGGTTCACACGCACATTGACCTCCAACGGGTTGATTAGCAGTGTATTCGGCCATGCAGCCTCAGGCGGCCAGTGCACATCTGCCGACGAACACGAGGGCTGTGATGCCTCCATGGATGGAGGCATGTTCCATACCACCTGTTCCATGCCAACAGGCTGGTGCGCCGTGGACGGAACGATGGAACTGGCGATACTGGGGTAATCGTATCGCTCACCCTCTGCAGACGAGACGGCCTGGTGTAGAGGAGACGACCACTGGACAGTGTCGTCGTCAACGGGAATGTGCGCACAGACACTTGCGTCGTCCTTGGCCTCAGTTGCATACTGATTTTGATCGCACGTTGGTTGAGACCACGTCTTCAGTCCGCCGTCGAGGGTGGGAAAGAAGGGCATACCCAACCCGCCCGGGGTGCCTATGTTGGACGACGGCCTGGGTGAGGTCGTGTACGGAGGTATGCAGCGCGGGGTGGAGAAAGTCGCGTGATGATACGTCGGCGACGGCCCAGAGGCCAACGAAGTACTGTTCTCGTACGAAGCCCGGTCGGGCGCAATGCCAACGACCGGCTGACGAAAGTCACCCACGTCCTCGATTGAGACGTTGTCCAACTAACGGTGAACGGCGTAAATCATACTGGGAGCGCAAAGGTAAAGGACGAACACTTACGAAGGTGTACCGAGAATGCCCTTTCGGACGAGGTGCGTGAACTACCGGAAACGTTCTTGCCGTGCCCTTGTGCTGAAGGGAGCTACCCATCGTCTGGGCGGGCGACACGCCGCCCGCAGACGTGCCCGCCGCAAATCCGACTTCAGAGATGGAGGAAGAATAGAGAGGCGGGGGGTCACTGAAGTGGATATCGTCCCTCACAATGGGTGACGTCGAGGGACCGACAACGATGGCTGTGTCTGCAAGAGACGAGACGCGTTGATACCGAGGAGGTCGAGGCAGCGTCTGCGGTATATCGAAATAGACTGCGATTTCTTCAAGGGTAGAACATACGGGATTGGTCTCGAGGAAATCGTCTGCTGGACCGCACGCCAGCGGAGGCGAATGGCAGTCGTCGCCGTATTGAGAACACTGGTCGCAAACGCGACCGTCAAGGCCGCCTGTGCACTAAGCGAGACGATCAGTAGTAGCACGACATAATGCGAGGGAAAGTTATTACTCACGTCTCTACCCTTGCGATGGCAAATAGTACATTTTCCGTCGGTTTGGCTCCAGTGGGCTGTGCCCGCCAGCGTGGTATTGACGGGCAGCAGGGAGTGGTGACGTTTGCGGCGTAATCTCGAATAGAGGCTCATGGGGGGCGACAAAGTAAAGCGTCCGCGTCACCGCCCGCGGTCACCTCGAAGGTGCCTAAGTACGTTTGCGTGTTGTAGAGACCAGCGCAATATGCGTGCATGAAATTGAGAAAGGGAAAGAACGCACCCAAAGCGCTGGGCGTGTAGTTCAATTATCGCGCGGGCATCGTGGCGTCGAGAAGGGACGAACCAGAAGACCGGTAAGGCGCGTCATTGGCCTAGACTCGCGCTGGCGACGGGGCGCCCGGCGCGCTCTATTGCAAGGTTTGGGGCTCGGGTCAATATAGGCATATGGATGCGTTCGTCCCCCCAAAAAACCAATGTTGCTTCTAATTCACGTCCATGGGCAAACCGAACATCAGGACGTCTGGCAAAATCAACTTAAATTCGCTTACGATATGATCGCAAAAGCCTGGAAAGTAGCAAACTTTATAACAAACCCACCGCTTCTGTGTCTTCTGGCAAGTACATGCACGCGGTATGTACTCAGTCGCGGCCGCTTCCGACATGAATGAGTACATACAAACCTTGTTGTGCCGGCGGAAAGATCATCATCGGCACCGACGAAGTCTAGAGCGGTACTCGAATCAAGATCTTGCGATAACATTACGGACCTTGTTCTATACTTATCAGTGGTTGTTCGAAATAAATGGCCTATCAGCGATTCGAGGTGGTGGTTATCGAGTGGTATCGAATGCGGCGACAAGGAGTTTTCCAGAATCTGCAGCAGTGCAACACTCACTGGGTTCTGTTCTGCCACGCCTTGGTTTCAGGTGCCAGCGAGTTACAGCATGCGAGACGCCTTGACGGGGTCACATGCTCAACGCGTCCAGCCTCGAACGACGCGTCAGACTCCCTAGACGCGAGTTCTCCTTCTGTCACGGCCAGGCCACGGCGTCCTCCCGATTGCCGCTGCAACACGCTCTGTACATGTGGCCACATCTGTGTGAAAGCTCCTCCCGGCGGACAGTGGATTGAGGCACTCACGGCTAGCGACCATCGGCGCAAGGATACACTCCATGCGCACACAGCGTATCACGCGGGGAGGGGAAGGAGTGCTTGGGCGGAACATTGTTCCTGCAGACTTGAGAAGGGGAAGAGGGAACACGCGAGGAGAGAACTCGAGACGCAGGGGTGCGGTGGGCCTGCGGCTCGGGTGCCGTCGAACCATACGCGATCTCTCTCCTCATCTTCCTCATCGTTGCGCGTGGCTGAGTCTACGTTACGGCACGACACTCACGACTTATCACCGGTTCATTCTCTCTGGTCGACCCTCTCACGCTGGACCGAGACCTGTTACCCAAAACCGTCGCAGAAAGCGATGACAGCGTGCTGCTCCGTCGATACCACCTACCCTCCGCTGAACTGGAAGCAGCGCAGCCGGCCATGGAGCATGTTGCCCAGAACGCTGCTACACAGCCAGCCTCACATGACGCGCCTCGAGAGCGATCTTTTGGCTGTACGACGACCCCGACGATCTCGACGCCCTCCAGCTAAGTACTATTCGACGACGCGCTTGACCTCAGCGAGCATCTAGAAGCCCCTGCACCTTCTGAGGACGGAATATTTGTTCACCCGCGTGTACGCGATGCACCGCTCCCCTTTACAGAATTCCCTGAGCGAGGGTGTTCGCGGCTATCTGTTTCCCTTATTGGTAAATATCCTATGATCTCCTAGTAGTCGAGGGCATATACCCAGGACGTGCCAAAGACAGTTACCCGCTCAGAGGTCTACCTTCTGATTCTCGTTCGCCCGTTACAGGATTACAGGACCTCCGAATCGAGGAGGGTACGGGTTACCGCTCGGCGGCGGCATCCCGGTTCGGGTAGGCCGGTACGTGCTACTACCGTTCCGTCCTTGCTGCAAGTACTGATGTTCAGGGATTATCTGTGCTCGGACTGCGGTGCTCAGGACAGGCATGCACCACTAATATCGATGCTCGTAATATGCGCGGGTCACTCGTCCATAGAGGGGAGCGGGAGGTGGCCCGAGACGAGGGAATAGCGAGCAGCGAGCGAGCGCAAACCCAGTCCCGCTGACGCGTCCAGGGCGCGTCGGGTCACATGTCGTTAGCAGTGAATACGTCATACTCCACGTCCGGCTGCCTACCTCCACCAAGAGAACAACTTCGCGAGGTCTGACATCAAGCTCCCCTGCTCGTTGAAATATCGACATTCTGTCTCTTATCCTCGACTCCGTCTCGCGCGTATTGACTATTACAGTTATTCCAACGGACAACGGATTGACACATCGAAGCCGATCAAGCCCTTGGTCCCGAAACAGCCGCCGCGTTACAGCTGCTCGAGCGTGCTTGACCGGTAACCAAGGAGGGATAAGTGACAGACACTCGGCCCTCAGCCCCCCCTAAACACGCGTCCACTTGACGCACGGACAACTGCTCAGCAGAGAAGAGTAGCAGTAAGTCGTACGTTTCACCTATAGGAGCCACCGACGTTTCTGGTCAACTTGAAGCTTGTCAAGGTAAATGGAGTAAGTACATAGACTAGGTAAGAACACGACGGGTCGTGAAGCCGTCTGACGTTTCAGTTGTCGCCGTCGCCATACCCCTCCCCGTCCGACGAACCCGACTCCATACGGAAACCCTGCCTCAGCAACTCGTCTTCGGATCCATTGTCGTCGATTTCCTCCGATTCCGAGTCTGAATACATTACCCCTCCCATGGCCTGGATCTGCAGCGACATGTACTTCGAAGTGCATGCAAACTCAGGGGGCGGCAACGACTTCGCATTCAGCGTTGCAGCGATCTTACGCTTCCCGCATTGGTAGAACTGCACAATCAGCATGATGGGGCGCTGACCGGGTTTGAGCATGGCCGCAAACTCGACACACCGAACGGTGTACTCACAGGAGGAATCACGTCGCCCAGGTGACGGAGAGTACAGAAGATCGGGTTCATCAAGGGGTCCGAAGGCAGTTGGATCTGAGCGCCGTCTCGTTCCAAAGTGACGGGTACTGGTGTACGCGCAGAAGAGCCAGGCTTTGTTGGGAACGTGACCACGTTCCAGCTAACCTCGGCCTGGCATATATGGTCCGTGTTGTTGAACACACAGAGGTCTGCGAGCAGGTATCGCTACGTGATATCAGGGAACATGCTACGCCGGCACCAGTCTGCAAACTCTGCTCACAGATGTGCTCTTGTTCACAGGACTGAGCGGAAGGTTGAACGACTCTTGGAACAGCTTGCGCTTCAAGAGATGTCGTGAGCTAAGACCTTCGTACATGACTGTGCGTTCTCACCACCGTGTCATTATCCGTGCCGCCCACGATCGACGCATCTGTCTGCGGCCCGTCGGTTTGCACTTCACCGTGTGCAGCCATGTCTGTCGAGCGACGAGAAGGAAGTAAGAACGACGAGATAGAAAGGGAGGAGGAGGAGACAGCGAGCAAGCTTTGAGGGCCGGAGAGTTGTCCGGGCGCGCGCTCCTCGGTGGACAATCCGCGCGTATTGTGGAGTTGTGTATGTTCAGACGAGGGTACCCGGATCAACCTTCGTGCAGCGCGCGCGAACGCAATGCGGGCAAGTATCCTTCCTCGATCAACGCAACACATTGACTGGTATTTCAGAGGCACGCACACGCACACCGTAAAGTTTCATTCCTGTGCCAGACTGGCAGCTGTCACACGCATGGCTTCTGGCTTCGATTGAAGTGTCTGCGACGTTAGCAAGATTCCGCAACTTCAGAGTTCTGCTATTCAATGCAAATATGGCCACTCCGACTCCCGTCCGGCGGAGCCGTTCGGTACCGCGCTGCTCTCACCGGAGCCGACCGAACAGTATGCGTGTTCTCTTCAGAGCAAATTCGACCTGCAGGAAGGTACCGTCTGGTTCTTGTGCCGTAAAGCGTCAACATCTGCGTTGTTCGTCCTCACACCACGCTGCTACACCTCCCGTCCTCTTCCCAGTTATAAGATGTGCGCCTGTTCGAGGTGTTTCCGACGATGTCCAAGCGCACCTGCAAAACGACCAACCCAAAGCAACCATCCATAAGATGAACACGCACTCTCTCCCACCCGACAATAATTACAGCGACACCTTGGTCAACCGTGTTGCTCTTGAAACACCACAAGAACGCCGGACCCGACTCGCACGCCGGGCAGAGAGTACGTGCGACCAGTGTTGTGGCGTGCTAGTGCTCTGCGCTAATGATCTCCGCAGAGGATGCTAAACGCCGCGAGCGACACAAAACGTACGTCAAGCAGGTACGTGATCAATTAATACGTTTGCTCGTGTTCAGCAGACGCCGTTTATGACATGTTAACCAGCTCGAGGATGACAACCAAAGGCTCCGTCTTGAAAACGCCGTTCTTCAGCACCAGCTGGCACACGTCCACGAAAATTTCGGATTCAACTCAAGCTCTAGTCAGGGAGTCGGCACGCCTGCTCAGCCCATCCATTCCCTACAAGCCGACCACGAGATCGTCGGCGAGATCGAAGACAGGATCAACGTCGGCAGCTGTCGTGAGTCGAGGGGCAGCACCGAGGGCGACAGCAGCATCGAGGACGAGCGCAGCGGCGATTACGATCATACTATGGTGGATGACGGCAACTCGACGGAGGACGACGGCACGGCGGAGGACGGAGGCGTGACGGACGACGACGGCGTGACGGACGACGACGGCGTGACGGACGACGACGGCGTGACGGACGACGACGCCATGACGGACGACGACGCCATGACGGACGACGACAGCATGACAATCACGTACGATGTCAGCGTCAGTGATAGGGATAGCTCTTACTCGGTGAGACAACTGCATACTGCGGTCGTTTGTCGCTGAAGCTCTTGTTCACAGGAGACCGTGAATGAGTGGCGTGCTACACTGCCACTCGTCTTCCCGACGTTCGATGGACAGTCCTGCGCTTGGAGTCCAGTAAACGACCCACTGCAAACTTTGGTTGACTTGTCGCAGTCTCCCGATACATACGGGGTGGCTTGGGCCAGTTATGCTGTTCCCAATCATATGGCAAACTCAACAGTAACGTCGGACGCCTTGGCGAGTAGCTTCTTCGCGGCTCAGTTCGTGTCTTAACACGGCGGGAGTCTTCGTCTCGAATCCGACTGACAGTAGGTGTTCCTACGACAGGGATCGAGGGAGGCGACTCCGACCCTCGAGTCACAGCAAGGAGTGGGAGAAGCTTCGTCGTCATACCAATATGGGGCCCACGCAGCTGGATCGACTGTCGGCCCGCAGTCACTTGGTGTGTTCGGCTCGCAGTCACTGGGCGTGTTTGGTTCAAACGAGGATGGCCGGTTTGCGGTAAGTCCTTGTGTCTCGACGACAGTCAAAGTGCTCATCCCGTTCGTAGTACTCCCTTGACAACGACAGTGTCGCCGATAACATTTCCTACTTATCGGCTCCGCATGCGCTCGACCCTCGCGCGGGAGAGTGGCTTCAACAGTGGTTGTCCGACAACGACCTTAATATCGACGACTTGACTTTCGACGACTTGACTTGACAGTCCGGACTGCAGTTCTGCAAAGGCACGCTCTAGCTACGTTTTGGCTTCGTTCTTGCTACATCTTCTCGTGTACTTTAGTCCCAGCTCGGACTTCCTAGTCTCGCTTTTGGTACTTGAGCCTCGTGCGGTCGGATGAAGCGAGGACGCGCACGAGAGCGTGCTGCGATGCGAGACATCGACGCCCGGTCGGAGTTGGTCGCTCAGAAATCTGTAATTGTTTTCGGTGTCATGTATCAAACCAGTCGGGTCCTTTATACGTTCCGACTGCCGTCGCACGGTACTATAACACGCAGAGGCTCGAAGGGGCCGTAATGCGTCTTAGCTTCGTTCGCATCCGATAACTGTAACAGTGCGACCTTGGTAACGTCGTGATTGTCGCGCGCTGCATAGTAGCGAGCAGTGTGATGTTACCGAGAAAAGGAGAGAGGACCCGCAATTTGCAACAAAGTACAGTTCCGAGTACCAACACATAGGATCACTTAGCTGCTGCCGAATTGTCTCCCCTAGGCAGACGATTGACGGGTCTATTGAGTGGAGCTGCCGAACGACGTGTCCACCCTGTCGACACCGCCACTCTGTTGCGATCCTCAAGGTATTCCATGTCACCCCGCTCACTCATCTCATGCCGTTGTACCTCCGTCTTCCATCTCTGCATTTGCAACAATCCGCGCAAGAACTTGAACGATCCCACGTCCCGGAAGATCTCTTCCCTGACGATGAATGTGGAGCCGGAGCTAGGCAGGCTGCGCGTACCGCTGAAATGAAATGAACAAAACCTCCCATGCGACCGAAGAAGACATGAGACTTACCTATAGGGGCCTTGCAAACCGCAATGCAGAGGAGAGCGATTGCGTTGGCCGGACTAGAGGCTCAAGGGTGGCGGCGGTCGGCGTACGGGACCTGTACCATCGCTCAGCCCCACGCACGCTGGACGTGGACCCGTGATTGTCGAGAGGAAAAGAACGGAGAATGGAGCTGAGTTGTCGAGTCGTCGTGCCCACGAATGCCACATGATACTCGACGTCCCGCGCGGTTGCTGGAGTGAAACAACATCGCTGGCCGACCGCGTCGTCCACGGCAGCGTTTACGAATTCATATATGCGTTACCAACTCCAGCCACAACATTGTACGCTTACATATCACAGGACGGTTAGCATTGAGAACATCTACTTATCCGCCGACTCCACCCAGCGTGCGCCCCAGGTGCCCAACCATTAGTCTTGTCTGGCTGCGTTACCTGCTCCGAGGGTCCTATGTACAACGATCAGTCCAATGTTTGCCCCTCACCGTGCGCACTCGCCTGTACAACGCACAGAGAGAACTCACCGGTCCACCAGGATATCCACGAACTGCCGCTCAGACGGGTTCATGTTCGTTACACGCTCGGTTTGGTGAGATGAGTGGCGGAGAACTATTACGTTACCCCGGAGGGCGACGCCGAACTTGTTCAGCAAGCACTTGTTCGGCGGAGCTCGTTCCTGGCGCATCGAAGTGACCACTGTATAGCAGTTGTCCAGACGGCGTATCGCCCCAGGAAACCACATCACTTTTGTGTAAATTGCCCCGTGGGGGAACCAATGCGTGATATCCACGTCAGCCACCCATCCAGTCGCGTCATCGGCGTCGTCGGAATCGACAAACACGGGGAGCTTCACCATTCGAACTTGCTGTATGTTCGCCGCGTACAGTAGAGCGGAGACAAGTTTGTCGCCCTTGTGCTGCATACGTTGAGACTGTAGTCATAACACGTGTCCTCACATCCGGGCGCACCTGTAATTGTAGATATTCTTTCCACTGTTTAAGGCCCCTAGTACTTGCTTTGTACAGTTGCGAGTGCTTCGCGAACAGGACCTTGGACATACATGAGTTGTTCGTCGAGGATAAAGCAAAAGGCGAGCAACGCACATCTAGGACGTGACGCGATCTTTTACTAAGCTTGGATTGATGTCCTCCCGTCAAGCTCGCCCTGGCATGTTTGGTCATGCTGGTCTTGATCTATAGCACCCCTCCAGGACCGCTGGTACCATTATCAACGACAGCGGCGCCGAACAACCGCTGCATCTTACCTGGCGGTAGGTGCCATCCCTCCGAATAATTCTCGAAAGTTTCCACTCGAAAGTGTCCAAAGCGGACAAGCTCTGCACAGCACGAATTGGACTTGTACACTGATGCAGGGTAGGCTGGCCTCCAATACTCGGTGCCGATGCACACGTTCTTGTTGTTCCTGGTCGCGGAGCCGAGTTCAGGCGTGCTCGGTGCCGCATGTCACGATTTCGATAAGCCGCAGATACGTGCGTGTAGTGATGGACGCGTCCTCGTCGTATCATACGTTCGCCTCCATCATTGGCTCGTGTTGCACCATAAGCATACATCCGCGCCCACAGTTGCACGTGATGCTGCCACATTCGCACGAATTCTCTCACGTCCGGCCAAGCTTGGGAGCGCCTCAACTAAGTAAGTACTTGTGCTCGACGGCCGCGGCCAGTATAAGTGGGTGTCAGACATGTCTGGGTCTCTCTCGCAAACTCAACACTCTTCGAGCTGCTCACATTTTCATCGTCGACATACCATACAATGGCAATGGATCCGCAGACCGCCCAGGCGGTACGCCAGTGGAAAGACCATCGCTTCAAGCCCGACCACCTTCCTTTCACTGATGCTGTCAACTCCCTCTTGACCTACGAACCGAAGATTCAATTGAAGCGGAGTACGGTGAGAACCAACGAATGGAATGTAAGTCTGCGTGCCTGTCCTGTATTCGTTGTGCTCACGACGTCCAGGTGTGTCTCGTTGGCACCGATACACCGGCCGTTATGACGTTTGCTGGGGTGTTCTCGGAATCCGATCCATACCAAACAGGCAATCTTGTGTGGGAGGGGAACGCTATTCCGCCCGGACTGGACCAATCGCGCACGTCAGTTATATCATCTCCTTTCACCTTCGCAGCTGTATAACGATTTTTTGCAGCGCTAAGTATGCCGGCTTTAAGGCTGCGTATTCATACGCGATTGAAACCTATCACGACAAAGAGATATGGGATCTCCAGCGAGTACGTGGCCCACGTTCCTCTCGCACTGCAGAAGTTCGTGACGGTGACTTGACAGACACTCGATGAGCACGTCAAAGGCGTTAAAGACTTCAATTCTGGGGACGTCCCTCGCTTATCGTGGCAAAACGGCGAAATGATGCAGCTGTGGCGATTCTACATGCGCGTGCCCATGTTCTTTCCTTGCCAAGGCAGAGCAGGACGACCTCGGATTCCTGAGTGGCTTCATCCCTGGGTGAAAGCCGCGCACGGACGGACGAGATCATACAGGGCCAACCCCACCCGACCTCGTGTTTGTGTGTTGGAGCCTGACGGGCACATACGGGATGTCACCGCCTCCGGGGAGAAGAAACTTGAGTACGGCGATGTCGTGAGCCTCATGTTCACGGTTGTCTACATCATCGGACTCACTTCCTGGTCCCCTACGTACATGTTGACACACGTCGTACGTGTGATGCCCGCCAACCGGGATGCATACCCACTAGTGGACGAAGAGGATCCTGACGCGGGGCTGGATTCAAACCGCCGCGATACCGACAACATATTTGCACAAGGTAAGCCATAATCTTCTCGACTTCGTAGTTTTTAGCTGAACACGCGCTCTCCAGAGGTTGATCCTACCAATGCAGCGCACCCCTGGGACGCAATCTCCCCTCCCGTCAAGTCCAGCTCGATCGTCACCAAGTCGTCGGACGTTGCGACATCACCGCCACTCGTCTCCGCTCCCACTGAGACAAAGTCGCCATTGAAACCCGTCTCGACGGTCGTGGAACCGCCGGCGCCATCCACGATACCCGCCGCGGTCGTCAAGGAACCCGCCTCAGAATCAATCGTACCGCAGGCCCCTGCCACCGTCACGGTAGCAGCCGCGGATTCTGTCGTGGGGGGGTCCCCGTGCAACGTCACCGTGGAGGTCCCTTCGGTCGAAGCACGACCGAGCGTTGCAGTGTACTCAGCTTCCGGTGATCGTCACGGGGTCGTCCACGCCTCCGAGAAACAAGCTGCTGCAATCGACGGTGACCACAGCGGCGACAAAGGCAAGCTGTCCAGCGGCGCCGGTCTTTCCAATCGTGCCAGCTGCGATGACCCAACCGAACAACCATCTAACCTCCCTATCAAACTTACACTCAGTGCTCACCCGTCGCTCGTCCACCATCGCGACCAAGCGGAGGTTGAAGACGACGGGGCTACTTTCAACGTAAGAGAAGGCCTTGCCGGGCCTTCGAGGCTGGGCGAACCGGAACAAGGGGGGGGTTTGAAGCGGGAAGGATCCGGGTCGCCGCCCCTGGGCATGATATGTTTCGGTCGCAACGTGCGGCGCCGTCTGGAAGAAGAGGTCGAGAGTCCTCCTCGCTCGACAACAGTCGCTCGCTCGCGCCGAGGCACCACACTGAAGATCCGAGGGCGGCCGGCGGCAAAGTAAACCCGACCGCGCTGCATCGCTGCCCGGCCTCGAGTCGCTTTCCTCCAATGTCACGTTTTAGCTGGTGTGCACGTATAACACCCGGGCGGTATCCAATGCTTCACGTCCTCGAACCCCATGTGGTCCATGTTTATCGTCTCATGTCTGTATAGTTGTTCCTCCAATTTCACTGTGTTTCCGTCGCGACTGTCAACTACGTGTTCGATACTCGCGCGAGTACCGCCATTGTCGGCTTTCCAGAGCGGCGCCCTCTCCACACGGTGTCGCTAGCCCGAACATTCCAGTACGCACATCGGAGCATCGTTGAATTTTACATCAGATTTATTGTTTATCAACGCGAGGAACGTTCGTGCTTTCCGTCAACATCAGAAGCTAGTAGTCACACGTCGTGGATACAGTTGTACGTGGGTACGACAGGGAAGTGGCGAGAACAGCATTGTTGGCGAAGAACGTGGACGTACGTCGTTGTATGGTACCGCGTGTGTATGCATGTCTGCTAGTAAGACACACAATCGGTACGTTCGTGGAGAACATGCGGCCGGCATCCGGCAGAAACGGCAGGGATTCGACCTATCGAAGAAGTAAGGGGCGGTGAAGGGACGACGAAAGGAGAGTAACAACGACACAAAGCACTCATACACGACGCAACTTCGTGGACGACGAGGGTCTCCAATTTGACACGAAGTTGAGATATTAATGCTCGAAAGCCTTGAAAGACGTAGATCCAGTCTCCCGTGAATCCCGGTCGTGCGCGAGTATGACTAGCGGGACCAGACCCCACATGTATTTGAGCCCGACAAGCATGATCTTCAACGTCATCATCGCTGCTACAAGCTGCCCGCCCACCGCCGCGTCCAATGACGTCCTCTCCGGAGGTGCATCTGCAGTAAGGCTTATCGCCAGCACGTACATCGGTGCAACGATACACGCAAGCTTGACCGTTGTCGCGCCATCGCGTAACACGGACAAGACCATTCCATTCGATACGCGCCGCGTCCTTGCAAGCTTGAGTGTGGGAGGTAGAGTACTCGGTTGACGAATGTCGGTGCTAAACATGGCCTGCCAGCAGAGCACGGCGAGCATGGTTGAAATATAGGATATAAGTGCGCGCGAGCCTCCGACCAGCATCGAGGAGAACGGGGAGGGGTACAGGCGGTAAATCGGTGCAGCGGCATTGAGCGCAAAGCGCGTGCTTATACTTGACGCGATGGAGCCTAGAACGATGAACGCGCCAATAAGCGTGACCACAGTGAGAAACGACGAGGACCATCCAATACGCGACGGTCGTTGCGGGTTTTCGGTTGGTGTCGGCAGCAGGGGATAGCTTCCGTTGGCAATGTGGGTTGGGTGGGTGCTCGATTTCGACGTTTCCGCGGTGGCATAGTCGAAGGGTCTGGCAGGGTAAAATTGACCAGCAGTACCACAAGCGGGAAGCGGATGATACCCACGAGAGACAAGAAAATCTGAGGTCTGTTCAGAGTAGCAGGTGCGTCGTACTGAAGCTTGAACTTATTGAAGGAACACGTACGAAAGAGCCCGTTGCTCGTCATGCACTCGATATTATCGACGCTCTGTTCCCGTGCACCGCATCGTGTGCACGTTTGCTTGAAAACATACGTACGCATGCGTTCAAGAAACTGATATTTGGAGCTACACTTGAGCTACACTTCCTCTTTTGAGAATCAGAAATTCAGCATGTAGCCGGTAAGGAACAGAAGCACTCGTAAGAAAAGGCAGGTGTTCGATTCATGGAGAGGCTTGCCTTCACTCACTGATCACTGTTACTTGACGAGCACGCTGCATGTGTCACCCATCTGATATGTCACATTCTGGGCGCAGGTTTCCAGTTTACATAAATTAGGAAGCGTCAGGAACCCTGGCTGCAATTCACTGCGGACGTGGTCCGCGGCGGCATGTACATTTGCTGAAAGGAGGAAACTTCCGAACTAGTGTCGGGCGGTACACGCCTCGTCGGACTCCGGGTCCGCGAACGTAAGCGCGCCGAGAAAATCGAGATGCTCCCTCCAGTATGTATCAATTTGGTATCAATACACTGTGTCATCGTCGTCGGTCCCGAGACCCAGTCGGCCCCGAGATGTGGGATCGCGTCTCGCGTAGCGCGCCCAATATGTCCAACGTGGGAGCGATCGTCGATGGCTTCCGTCTCACAAACCGGCGCGGGTCTCTTCATAGGGCGTCCCACGGCGGTCGCATCATTGTATTGATTGAACCTCACATTTCAACAGTGAAGCACCGAGCCGCCGTAGGAAGATTGTCTCGTTGTGACACCGTAATACTCCGCCAATAGACTCTCTGCACGGGTACATGGTTTCTGGAGTTATGGGGACGTGCGTATAAGTACAACTGCGTCAGTTGTGCTCTCAGTCGAAATCAACTGCAATCATGTTCGAAGAGGTTGACGTACTGCAGGTTACGGTGACCCCTCCGCTGGCCGCGATTGTCGCCGACCACATCGCGTGCCGGGCTCCTGTATCCCACACCATCAACCGCTTTCCCTCCACACGTCAGAGCACTACCAACGACCGGAACTCAAGCCAACTGGAGGGTCAAGTGGATGTGGATATCTTTTCGAGGTAATGTGCGCCGCTGGGAATCATCACCGGGTTCACTGAACGACCATGATTCGTCCAGGTTCCCCGTCGACTTGCTCCTGCATGTTGTCGAACACGCCGACTGGCCTACCCTCGCAGTATGGCGGTCCGTGTCTCGTTCATTCTTCGCCGCGGTTGCTATCTGCTTGCAGCACCGTTACGAGGACCACGTCAAGCCGTTCGTGAACAACGTGCCGTTGTTCAACGCAATCCTTACACACTACGGAGCCATCATATCTGGTTCCACCGCTCTCCATTTCTTCCATCCCGACGTGTCGTGGTCCCCCAATGACCTCGACATATACGTCTCTGACGACCTTTGGCCCGCATTGATCCGCGAGTTCCGGGACCCGAACGGTCTCAACTTCACGCCTTATGTCGTTGTCGACGACACACTCAGATGCGACACGCCCGACCCCGTGAACATGCGCGCCGATGAGGTGCCTGTTATGCAGTGTACCAGCGACACCGAAGACGACTCCGATGTCCCCGATAGCTCTGGCGACGAACACAGTTATGGTTCAGAAGACGGTTCACTTTCCCCGATACAACAGTCCTTCTTGTCGAACGGGTTGAGGGACGTTCGCACCCTTACCACGCCGTCTGGTCGCCGGGTGGATGTCATACGAAGCCCATCCACGAGTCCCATAACCCCGCTACGTTTCTTCTGGTCGACGTTGGTGATGAACTTCCTCACTCCCGACGCTGCCGTTTGCGGATACCCGTCCGTTACCCTCGACCATATGGGTGTCCTCAAACAGGGGCTCACGCGTAGAGACAAGGCAGCCGCCGCCAAGTACCAACGCCGTGGATACACTTTCCTTGGTGACGACTGGCGCGAATCCCTGGATATGTGGGACTATCTTTTCTTCGGCGAGCGCGACGCGCTTGTTGTTGACTTTCGGGCGACTCCTCAGGACAAAGTGGCCGCGCTGCCGATCAAGCGTACGTCCCGCGGTTGGATGCCCACCCCCGCATCGTCCCTACCCCGTCAAGGTACGCATGTCACACCGTATCGCTTCGCAGTAATATGTCGCTCACTACTCGGCCTGACACTCATACCGTTACGGTATCGTACTCACATCGCAGTCCAACGACTCCGTCCGCGGAAGTTGGTTGAGCCCGTGCCTGAAGTTCCTGCATCGCACGCGTACCGCATTGCAAAGAAAGTTTACGCGGGAGCTGGTCGGGTGCTCTCGCCGCTCGCCTCAGCTTAAATCTTTCGTCCCATTCCATTCACTGCATCCATCCCTTGATCGTTTTCCATTCTGGCCCCACTGCATTCCGTTCGAATCTCATGTGAAATGTTAGACGATATAGATGTCGGTTCTGCAGTCCCATGTACAGTTTGTACCTTGTTCACACGTACGTAAAATCACCCCCCCGTCTGTTATGTACGCTACGGTGTTCAACCACCGTCTTGCTCTAATACACCGTCTGCGCCCGTAGCAGACCCAACGGGTACATCCCGATTGGACATCTGTTTTTTCCTCCTCCCTCACGTCGTCGTCCCTAGCCTCCTTCCTACACAGTCCCACTCCCCCCCCTACGTTATGCACCTCCTGCACATTGTTGCATAAATGCAACCAACACCAGTTGTGTGTTCGCCAGCCAGACGTTCTCGAAATTTTGGTACCGAAACATCATCAAGGACTATACTTATGTACCGAAAGTTCTTATATATACATATGAGCTCGGTTGGACAGGAGAACGCACGGACCTGTACACCGTTAGTCGACGCATGTTCTGAGAAATTCATGAACCTTTTCGTTGATGGCGAACTGACTTCCAACTGCCGTGGCCATTGAAGCATTGTAATAAGACCGTCATATCTTGCGACCCAACACTGTTGCGTACATACGTGTGTCCCTCGCTGAAGAGACGGTGAAGCCAACGTAGGCAAAAAAGCGAAGCCCACAGTGTTCGGTACTGGACGTGCGCCGTTAAGATGTCCGCACCACGACGAAGTACTGACGTTAGGTCGCGTGCTAGCTGTTCTGTAGGACTGCTTCGCGTATTATCGCCGTCCGGTGCACATGCCAGGTGTGCGGACCAAGACCGCTTACAAGAAACACCGGGCCAACCGCGTCAGGGCAATCTAGTCTGCTTATGAAGGCAAAGATCGCGTCGGAGAACGTTTTCAACCTAACATGTGGTGCCTGTTACAGGCCTTGGCAATTCGATGAAGGTGAAGGTGAGTCGTCTTCCTTCCTACATTTGGCAAACCGACTGACACACACGATGCTCATATATTTTCATTGCCGCGTAGCTAGCACGACATTCGAGAAAGGGATGAAACTGTTCAGCGACGAAGTCGAGGATGTGCTCCGGTATCTCGGTATCCTCATCTCCGCCAACGATGAGAACAGTAAGCACCTCCTTGTTTATCAGGCGACGTGACCGCTAATGTGCCTTCCCAGACGCGAGCGCCCTGTTCGAGCGTGTCATTGGTACTTTCCCGGCTGGCAAAGCCCGACCTCTGTAGGAGCAGTAGTCTCCGCAGTTGACCATTACGGACATTAGAGCAGTGGGCTGCAGTATGGCGACCTACCAACGCTCGAGAAGCCCGAGAAGTGCGTGTTGGGGGTGTACTCGCAAGCTGCAATAGCTCGTTGTCTCATGGTTTACTCTGAGCGCTCGACACATAACATAGATCCTCCCATGGAGCGCGTCCGCAGAGAGACACAAGGACTTGAACATTGACGCTATCGCAGCACGTGATCTCGGTTTTGTGGTTCATCGCTCGGGTGGCTCGTCTCGTCTGGATAGCAACAACAGTAGGAGCAGCAGCGGCCTGCTTGGGCGTACAGACACTCTGCAGTCCATTGTGTGTGAAACAGCGAGACAATCCCCCCTACCCATGGTTGGTCCTCGAAGAGAGCACAGTCGCCAGACCACTGGAGACGCGACGAGAGCCCCCGTCCAAACGTGCGCATCCCGGAAGCCCGAGAAGAGGTCGCGACCGCGAACGCGAGCTGCCAGTATCGACAGGCACGGCGACGATACTACGTTCTGTGCAATTGTGGGACTCCGCAGACCCCTCGTCTGGCGAGCGATGCAGAGCCCGGAGATGCCCGTCGACAGGTGCCTACGGCGCGTTGGGCGCACCGTGGCTGTCGAGGAGCAAGCCGCTCACAGGTTGACGAGAACGCACCACACAC
>WJSG01007707.1:0-22437 GCA_016618145.1 Sanghuangporus lonicericola | reverse complement strand
GTCGAGCCTTGCTCCGCTCTCGCTGCACAAGTGCTCGTCGACGCCCCTGCTCGTCTCGTGAGTCTTTCCTGATCCCCCTCGACGATCAGTCGTAACAACAATAGCCATGTCGTAGGTGGAATTCCAACGCGTCTTGACATCGCGAGGGATGAGCCGGTCGGGCAGGCCGAGTTCGGTGCATAGATCGCGCCACGCCGGCAAGAGGAGGGTTGTCGAGTTGACGACCTTGAACGCAAGCTTCCGAAGCTGGACAATAACATGGTGGTCAGCCTGGGAACGAGGACGGAAGACAGGCACAAGGACAAAAGGATCGGGGACAAAGGGTGTGGACAATAACCAAGCGAGCACAGACAAAAGGACTCACCTTTGCGAGGACCAGCTTCACCGGGAGTACATTCTCGAGGAACTCAGCGCGCTCGTCAGGGGACAACGACTCGACTTCATCGACCCACTCCTCCTCCTCGTCCTCGTCCTCCAACGGCCCTTCGTCTCCTTCCTGTGCGCGCAAGTCTGCAAGAGCAGCTGCATCTTCCTCAGCCATGTTCTCTGCGAGCTCCAGCAACGCCCTGACGTCGTCATCTACTTCCCCTTTGACCTCGGTGGCCTTCTTCGAATCGAACTGACGGAGGAGAGACTTGACGACGAGGTTGACGATGTGGGCGAAGCAGCGGGTGCGGTGGTACTGCCCCTCGAACGTGGGTAACAAGACGCCCATGTGCTCGATCATGGTGTCATTGTTCGCGGCATTGTCGCATGTCACGTTCATGATCTGGCGCACAAGTCGCACGTTGGTGAGACCGGGCCGCGACGAACGTATATAACTATAACTTTACTTACCTTCTTGTCGAGCCCCAGGTCGGTAAGCATATCCGCGAACGCCTCAGCGAGGTTCACGCCGGAATGTGACTGCGGCCGTGATTAGTACGGGCTACAGAGTGTATAAAGATGCTGGTGCGTACCTTTGCAAGTTCTACGATATCGAGCAGTACAGCTAACCCTGCACCTTTGACTTCCAGGTGGACAGTGAATGCGACGAAAGCGCGGTGGTTAGGGGACGACCACGCATCGGTTGCGAAGTGTAAGCGCCCCGGGTAGTTCTACTCCATGTGAGCAATCAAGGCCCATCCACCGGCGCGTGCGTACTCACCTGAAGCATGACAGAGATGTCTTCACGGGCCCCGACGAATATGACCTTGACGTCGCGCGAGATTGTGGTGGGAGATGGAATGTAGAGCGTTGGACGACCAATCTTCATTAGCCGGAGAAATCCAGGGTCCGTCGCAATCGCGAACGGACGATAGCTCTCCGCTACCCACCGAGCGAACTCGAACCTGCGTTGCAGCACATGAGGATGACATATCCCAGTAGATAACAAGGACTTACCTGATCTGAACCTTCGTCAGCGGCCGGCTCGAGTACGTCGGCGCTCCTTTCTTTGCAGGAGCGAAGTACTCAGTGATGGCGCCGTTCTTGAGGATATCTGCGACCAGGGTGCTGCGCACTCGAGTCGCGTCTCCGAGCTCCTGCGCCTGGTCGATTACCTCATCGCCCCAGCAAGTTCGAGCATGCTTGAAGAGGTTCCCACTCGAGGAGCGGTCGCTCTTGTCGAGGTAGCACCTCACCGGTGTCCCGATGCGACAATGTTTTGCTGCGCATCGGAACGCGAGATACTTGCGACCTCCATCGGTGGTTTCGATCGTTACCTCGGGCTTGAAGAAAGTGTACACGCACGAGCGCCAGAGCTCCGAGAGGTTAGCTACCAGCTCGCAGATGTCAGCGTTCAAGAAACCTCGCCATCATCGACGCAGCCACGCACCAATTACTTGCTCGTCAGTGAGCTCGTCATCTGGGACGACCTCCACCTCACTCCCATCACCTTCGCCGCCATCACCTGCCTTCGATCCCGTCATCACAAAGCCGTCCTCTTCAAGCGCGTCCTCCTGCAACTCGTGATCGCCCGTGACGCGTGGCTTCTTGGCTGGAGGTGCCTCGTTCCTGGACTGACCATCCTCGTTGGAGGAGTCTACCCACTTCCGTGCCTTGCGAGACCCGGAAGCCGTGGCGGAGGTCTTGCGGGGCTGCTTCTCACGAGCTACCTTCTGCGCAGCTTCTTTGCGCGCACCTTCCCGGGCAGCTTGCTTGCTCTTGCCACTTGCTGAACGTGGCGGCATGTTGTACTTAGCTCGAGAAAGCAGAGATGGCGAGGCCGTAGTGCTAGAACCAACTTAATACCATAAAAACTGTATTTATATGACCTGGCTGAATAACTTATGTAATTAAAGGTGTTTCCGCTCACTCGGGGCCAGAGCTTTACAGTTCTAACGCCACAACCACGCTGTAGTACGGAACCTGCCGGGATATAAGCGTGGAGTTCAGTATAATGCAGCGGGTAGGCGCGGGTACCGATGCGGCGGGTACGGGTTTGGCGCGGGTACAGAAATGGCTACCCGTACCCGCACCCGGGCGGGTAACCCGTACCCGTGCCATTGCCTAGTCCCCGGTCCCGCTTCCCGCTTCCCTCCGCCTTTGTCAGCGTCGTCTACTTTCGACCCTTTTGACGCCTCGTGCCTCTTCTCGTCCCTGTCGCTAGTGTCGCCGTGGTCGTCACTGTCCGAGTCGCCCTTGGGCTTCAGTTGCCTGCCTTCATCCCGCCCTCCAATGTAGTGTGCTCGTCGTATATCTCGTCTTCCAACTTGCGTGTTGCGTTCGGCAATTGTCACACCCAGGTGCGTGTTGTCGGAATTTCCCCATTCTGGCTGGCCTCTTTCGGACCATCCCGCCTCCCCGACCCCCTTATATATCGAGTCAACGCCATCAAGTTCGAATTGCGCTCCCCGACGACCATGGAGATGGATCCTGTACTTTTGCTCGAGCAATCTGTCCGCCTTCCTCTAAAAGCACACCATGAAAGTTCTCATGTGAGTCTGTCGCACTTCGTTTCGTACCTTAGCCTCATTCTTCTCAGCGCATGCTCCTTGTCGACATCCAACTTCGAAGTGTAGACGACCTTGTTCGCCCATTTATCCGCTGGATCGAAGTCACTGTGCCCTCTCCCCGACGACACACCGACATACCCGCACCTCATCGGGTCGTTCGGCGGCCCGCATTCTGCCTTCATATCCCCCCCAACGTGCTCCTGGAGCCACTAGTTCTTGTTGTGCGTCGTCTACGCGGCGTCAGCCTCACCGTACGTGCTTTCGCTGTGCTCCCTTCTGCCCTTCATACTCATAGTGACGCAGTCCCGCATGTTACTCTCTATTTCCTTTTACGAGGTGCTTCACGGTACGGGGCCCCGCCTCCGTGTCTCTGTGGACACCTCCATCCTCAGTCACTCAAGCTTTGCCTACGGAGATGCAACGCCGATGGTTGATCTCTGTGGAGCGGCGCAAGACGGTACGCACCATGGAGGTGGGGATTACACGATGGATTTTGAGGATGAGTCGTCGGGTGAAGAGGATGGCACCAGCGTAGATGAGGAGGATGTGGCCAGCGTTGCTGAATCTGTTGCAGTGTAGTCCCTTCTCCGATTCCAGTGACCTGCTCTTGCGCCTACACGCACACTACTCTGCATGAATACCCGTTACGCACGGACAGCGTGATCCTCCCACGACCCATGACAACTCGCCCAACGTTGCGCCGTCTTCACCGCCCTCTACGATGAGACACCCATCGTTATCGAACACACGCTCGCGCTCCCGAACTCCAGCATGGATGGACTAGATGAATTGTTATCGAGCGCATGCATTCTATTCTACAATGACCGGCTGCTTGCCCCACACGCACACCAGTCTATATGAACCGCCGTTGCGCAGTCCACGCCATCTCCGCAAGTGAACGGACAGCGTAACCCTCCCAGCACCCATGAAACCCCGCCCAACGCCGCACCCTCTTCACCGCCGCCTACGACGAGGCAGCCTTCATCATCGAACGCACGCTCGCGCACCGGGCAAACCCACGACTCCACGCATGCGCGCGGCAGACCGTCTTCATGCTCATCCCAGTTGTCCGCGTACGTCCGGAACTCGATCCCGCGCGCCACGTACTTCTCCAGGTGCTCCACACTCGTCCCTCCCGGAAACGACACGTCCATCGTGTGCGACCAACGCACCAGCGCTTTGCCTTGGAGTGTCAGGGTAGGGTAGGTGATACACACCTTGTCCGCGGTCGTGTAGTTGAGCAGGATGGTAGCCCACGACCTCGCGATCGGCAGGAGCACTCTGTCCCATTCGTTCGCAATGCCAACGCCCAGGACGTTGATGGTGCAACTGCCCTTGCGGAGCGTGACGTGCGAGGACACGCCCACCAAGTACTCCGTCTCGGCAACCACACAGCCGTTCCGGGCACGGTGCACGTCGATGTCGTCCAGTCGATATCCCTCGACGGTGGTGAGATGTGCGATGAAGGCGGTTGCTGAGCGGCAAGGGAAGAACAGGTCATAGTTCTTGGCGGCGCCGAACGGCGGCCACACTATCTGCACCACAGCGGACCCCCCCACCACGGCGCCGTGCTCGCGCATCAACTTCAAGAACTTGTCCGTGTCCTCTACCATGCTGCGTGCGCGCGCGGTCAATACATCTCTCGCTGGCACCCAGTGTGAATCTCATACCGTTCAAGCATCTCCTTGTGTCGTCTCAAGATCTGCGCTTCCGTCGTGCCTTCGAGCTCCGGACAGGTGCAGGAGAGGCGGCTAACGAGCGTGGCGAGGTCAACTGGCGGCACTTTTGCTCTAACACTGCGACGCATGACTGCTGAGTCCTTTCCTTCAATGCGATTACGTGCCGAGGAGTCACTCACGGTGCAGTACGGACGTTGGACATGTTGCGGGCAAGTGCGCGGATGGTGGGATGCCCGCCGGCGCGTTCCTACTTTTGAGGTATTCGGTTGTGCCTTCTGTCCCTGTCTGCGGTAGGACGCGTCGATCACTCACATTCCTTACATAGGGCGTGCCGCACAATGCACACCTTCTCCCGGATCACGGTGCATATCCGTCCGTTATATTGCCTTGCGCCTCTTCCCCAACGGCGCAGCAACATGTCCTCTCCAACTCCCCCACAGGACGTGTCATCGGCTTTGCAAGCACCTTACATCATCTGGCAAACTCACATATCCGCATACATGCGTGTAGGTGCCCTCGGATCCCCTGTGAGTACATGCATGCACCTGTACCCGCCGTCATGCTGAGCACCTCATCGTCGATCAGGTGGTCGCGCTTTTGCGCCTCTACCTTATCTGCGACACCGACCGAACGGTCACAGGGCGTGCGGACTGTACTTTCGGCGCATACATCGGGCGACCCAGTGCGGTCAGCACGTGTATCGTGGGCGACACGCACACGGTGTATCTGCCCTCCAATGCGGCCAGTCATCCCATTTTGGTTGTCATTCACGAGATCCCGGAACTCGATCTTCCTGTAAGCGTCGCCGCGTTGTCTCTCCAGAAGCATTCACTCATTCCACGCTTAGGGAGACATCCTGCTCACGTTGAATGATTTGTCCTATTCAGCGCAGGCTCTGTGCCAATTAGGTCTTTCCTGGCTGCTCCCGCCCGTTACTTCAGTGTCTCGACCACTCCCTGCTTCGTGCCACAATCTCTGCTCCGATCGTTGTCGTCCTCAGTCTCCGGTCTGTCACATTACAGATTTGTTGTTACGGTACGGAGTGGGTAGTGATCCAGCGTAGCCCGGCTATCCGATGAATGCAGCTCTACAACCTCGCCCGATATAGCCTTTCCCGTAATAAGTATTCGTGCTGCACACCTCTTCCCTGCCGCTCCACGAGCAGCACGCCAGAAACACTACGCCCCTGTGAGCGATACAGCGTGGACGCGCATGTGGTGGATAACTGTACGTTCAGTTTAGCATTCTGCGCCGTGCGGACATGTAAGCGCGCTTACCGGGCAGGGATTGGTACCCAGCGCGCGGATGGCTGGGCCCGTAGGCCTAGGGCTAGACAGCGCCACAACGGGCCTGGGGAATGCATTAGGATCCCATTGGGACAACAAATTCACCGGTACTCACTGTTCCTCCTTGCGACTGCGGGCTTGGGTCATCGGGGCAATTTCACGCTTAGCACGAGAGTGTGTTCGGCTCTGCGTCGCCGCCATTTGTACGTTCGTGCACAGCGAACTGGGGCCCCCTCCGCCTTCGATCGCCCGTCGCGACATGTCCGCCACCAACACAGAATAGGTGCGGCCCGCACAAGACCGTGCCTGCATGAGATGGATTGGCCGGGGGTCGGTGTTCAGCGTTTGTGGATGTCATGCTTCCATGCCGGATGAGACTCATAAGAGCGTAACTGCATGGACAGCTCCGCACCGCCGACATGCTGTACGTGCGCGGGAGGTGCGTCGTCACCCGCTTGCATCTCTGACACTCCAGTCATTCCAGCACGAACAGATCTGTAGGCGCACTCGACTACCGCGCTCGGGGAGGTCCGCTCTTGCTCGACGTCGACGAACCTCTCGACGCCGCCGTGCCGCCGTGCATCCAGCGCGAGCTGCTTGTCCTTCATCGTCCGCTTGGTGTCGATGCGTTCTTGTACGTCCGACACTGTCTTCTCCTCGTGACTGTTCTTAACCACCATTATCCAGCCGCATTGACGCTTTCGCCCGGTTTAGCAAGCCGCGGACAGCCATATACTCCCTGGGATACGTCCCCGTCAAAGCGACTTGGGGGTCGGGCGCAAATCAGCGAGTTCTCTGTGACCCGGTGGAGCGGGTGCACATTTGGGCCGTAGGCTGTTTGGAGCGTTTCCAATACACCACGGACATCGGGGGAGCCAGCATCACCGTGAAGATCGCCCTCTTGCGCGAATGTGATTGTACGCGCATGACGAACCTACTGCGTCGCACCTCGCCGAAAACCAGTGAGTGGCCGGTCGCCCGTCTTCTTCGGCGCATTGTCTGATCCTCCGCAGGAATAGAGGACTTGGAGTGCACAACCTGCCTCACCGCTTCCGTCCAGTATCCAGGGAAGGCTCTGGTGAGTAAAGGTCTTCGTCCCGTCATCGGTTTGGATCATAGTTCAATTGGTTTACGGACAGGTGTTTCGCAGCGTGTACGATGCCACGGTCACGTACGAAGCGGCCGCTTTGATGACGCGCATGTGCGTGACGGACTTGTGTCCTGGCAACTACGTCTTACTCGAGTGCATGTTGGTGCGAGAGGTTGCGCCGGCGGACGGCTCGTGGTCTGTTAACTTCGAGCTTTGTTCGCTCTCGCTGCTGTCTGGGGCACCGCGAGCAGCTGTTCCTGTACGTGATAACGGGTTCCGGGGAGAGATGTAGATGTGGATCGTAATGGTGATAAGCTTTGGTGGCTGTGTCCCCACACGTCCTCATATACGCACGACCGTAAACAGCCGTTGTTCAGCACCGCGCACGCCTGCCCTTCTCCTCCATGTTTACTCTGCCAACCCCTTCCGTCGCTCTCTTCAGTGGCCTCCCCAGCGACATCTCCGTCGAGATTGTCAGCCACATGGATGTAGACCAGCTCGTGCGTCTCAAGGGGACATGTTCGTTGGCAGACGAGTACGTAGGAGCCGTCTTACACACCCGCTCTCGCAAGCTCTTGGACCACGGACTGCGGTCCTACGATGGCTTCATTGCTCGACTGGTCCAGTTCCGGGCAGTGGTGGGGGGCATCGCCGCGCTCTCTATCCTGTTTCCCTACCACGGCCAGCCCCCCTTCGTGGACGTCTTCGTGCCGGACGACACGTACGACGACTTCATGGAGTACCTGCTCTACGAGGAAGGGTTCAACTACACCAGGGTGGAGCCGGGTTCCAGCACTGAGGGGATGGACGGCGACGAGGATTCCTCGGACGACAGCGACGATGAAGACGACGGCCTACCTCACATTCCTCAACTTGCCCTTCCACCGCCTCCCCGGTACCCCCCTGGTGTGTCGGTCATGTATCGCTTCAGTCGCGGCGATCATGAGAAGGGCGGGTTCTGCATCAACTTGGTATGCAGCACTACGTCCTCCGCTGTCCTCCCTATCACCTCCGAGCTGCACACGGTGCTGTTCAACTACGTCTCGCCCCGCGGCTTCTGCTCCGCGTACACTCAATTCAACCAAGCACGCGTCGCGCTGCTGAATCCCATACGCTTGGACGAGGACTACGTGCCTCCTAAGTACCTGCGACCGGCGTTGGCAGCTTGGTGCCGAAACGGCTGGGACCTCAACCTGGTACCTCTGTCCTTGCCCAATGCTGGCCCGTGCCACGGCGTAGCCTCCATTGGGTGTGCGGCCGCGACCCGTTACTTCGGTGACCGTCATTGCGCCTTCGGGCGCGTCGTCCCGATGCACTTGCGCCACATGGAACTGAAGCCAGCCGACGACAGCGAGGACACGCTCACCGTCCTGTGGTGGAGGGGCGGTGTGACGTGCGGGTGGCCCTGCCACAGCGGGAGCAGAGAGCTGGTTCCAGGCGCACGGGTGTGTCTGCGTATCGTAGCGGACGGCGTATAGATTCAGTATAAAACCACGGAGTCATTGTACATGTTTCCACCAAATGCCATCCCCTTGCAGCATGACTGCGCTTCGCCTGCGCACTGAGCACTCTCTCCACGCGTGCGTGCATGCTTTGTCTAACCCACGCAAACCGCACTGACTATCAGTCTTCAGTTTATCTGCAGAAGTGCATGAGGCCATAGTGGACACCATGGATATCCAGTCGATGTTCCGCTGGCGCGACACGTGTACCTATCTGTATCAGATCGTCACGCGTGTATACGTGCGGGACATCACCGATCTGTTGTCGCGATACGTCGCACATCCGCGACCGCTGCTCTCGGTACTGAACGCCACCGGTGCCGTGATCGTCGGTCCGTGCGCTCTGTGTATTCTGCTGCGGGACCTGTCATTCTTGCCGCCTATGCTTACACTGTCCGTTGGCAGCGCGGCGTACGACGATTTTGTCCTCCGCATGCACACAATCGGTTTCGACAATTCGAAGTTCAGTCCGCGCCGTGGTTCCGCGCACATCGTTGGTGTGGTCACGTATCCCTCCACAACGCTCACACTGTCGGTGTCCAGGACGTCTTCAGCCCTCAGCCCAATGGCAGGTGCGCACACCTCAGTGGCGCAGTGCGCCGTCTCCCCGTCCCTGATCGCCTGCATGTACCCAGTGCTGACCTTGAACGGGCGATCGCTGATCGACAGCGGGCCTCGACCGTCTCCCGCGCTGTTCAAGGCCTACCCTCCTCAGATCTCATTTGCGGCGCATGCCTCTTGCTGGCCGGAATTCAACAATCCCCGCCATGCGTCGCCTGCGCGACCTTGCTTGTCCGCATACTACCTCTGCCCAGCAGTCGATCGCCAGCTCGGCGACGGCGGTTCCTGGTTTTTCTGGTCCGATCCACTTCATTTGTCGCCACATTGCACGCCCCATACGACGCCGCAGCATGTGCCCTGCGTCCACAACTTGTTACAACGCTCCGTGGCATGCTCTCGACGGTGTCGCGACGAACAGCGTGTCCCCATCCATCACACCCCTCTCCCAGCTGGTCGTCCGAACTTCTTTCCGGTCCCTAAGGTCGCCTCCTTCCCTGCTCCCTTTCGACGTCGCGCTCGCGCAAACACGTTGTAGGAACCGCACCTCCGACATCATGGTTGCCCTTCCCACCCTCGAACATCCACTACGCCGCAAGATCCTCTTGCTACTGGACATGAAGTCGCTCTTGGGGTTGCGTCCGTGCAGCCGCGCGTTTCTCCGCATGGTGACGGAAGAGCTGAACGACCACATGGAACAGGTCGTTGCCCCGTTCGTTCCCAAACCTCGTGCCTTCCTCGACCACCTGCCCTCGGTGGAGGGCTACATCGGCGGCTCTGCAGCCATTCCATTCTTCGTCCGCGACGCTTGCTACCGGGCGAACACCCTCGAGGTCTTCGTGCCCTTCCACACCGTCCTGGAGTTCGGCTGGCATTTGACGCGAGTGCAACAAGCACGCGAGGAGGACGACTTCGGGTCCAATGATGACTTCGCGGACTACCTCCCCCACCGTGCGTCCCGGTCCGTTACACGGTACCGCACACCGGCAGGTGTCGTGGTCCTCATCTGCGGCCGTTACATGGACCCGCTTGCGCCCATCACATGCGCGTGGTCTTCACTCCATGTCTGCTACGCCAACCCGGACTACTTCGGTCACGGCTATCCGCGGCTGACGATGGAGCGTAGAGGGCTTATAGGCGACAGTATTGGAGAGGAGAACGAGGTGTGTGCTCGTATGCGACGCATGCGCAAGCGCGGCTTCGACTTGCGCGCGTCGCCTCGAGCATGGCCGGAGTATGCGACCCTCGCGCCGTGTGCTGGTCGACGGTTCGCCTGTCACACACAGCCGCGGAACTTCCTGGACGAAGGAGCGATGAGGTGTCGCATGAGGCCGCTGGAGCAGGTGCAGATACACTCCACTGTCATGTGGTGGCTTGACTATCGGCCGTGCGGTGGGAGGTGCTTGAGGAGAGAGGCTAGTGTAGGCATGTTGGGCCCATCTATGAAGTTCGTTGCGTTGTGAAATTCATTCAACCTTCTCCACGAAACTCATCGTCCTCGGAGCGCGCGGTTGTGGCTGGTGAGCTGCGCGACTGCCGGAAGTAACCAATCAATACGACACCCACAGTTCACCATGCGTACCTAATTCCGCCTGCCTTTCGCAAGTGGCTCTCGCGCCGAAGGTTGTCCGCTGCATGATTTCGTTCCTGCTGCAGCTTCAGCGGAAGTCGCACGCGGACACGCTCGTTTGCATTGCAACATTGATGTCTCAGTTCATACATGCATGACGTCAGTTTGTCGCGTGCGCGCCTTCCCTCGCCCCCGCTCTCATGTTTGCCCACCACTCCTTCGTCTCCCGATCCAACTTCTCCAGTTTTTCGTCCTCAGCCAAGAGCTCGTCGTTGTGCTGCTGCAAGAATGGTCGGTCCTCGAAATCTCTCTGGAGACGGATCGTATCGCGCCCACTACTCCTGGAAAGCGCAACGTAGAGGTTGAAGAGCGACAACGGCTTCGGTCCAGGCGGCGACATAATGTCCACAATAACAGCCGGGATGGTTTGTCCTTGTGCACGATAGTCTGTGAATGCGTAAGCCGCCGTGATTGGGAACTGTCGGCGACGGACTGAGCGTTTGACAGGGTGGCTGCCTGGATTCGAAACCTCTATCTGCATCCTGGATTCGATCGGTTCCACGGGCACAACACTTGGCTGTAGATCATCGAGCTTCGACGCGCGCGTGCGCTGCATCTTCACGAGGATATAGGCAGGCAGCTCCTGCAGGTGCACTACCGGCCCGGCTGGCAAGGGAGGTTCGTCCGGATGGAGGACGATGTCGACAATCTCGCCACGAGCGCCGTTCGCCAAGTCCAGGTCTGTTTGGATATTGCTCGTTACCATAACCTGCATGCCGATTGCTAGCTCCAGGGTCTCGGGAAGGTCTCGACACTTCCGCTTCTTCTTGCCCTCTTGCCTATGGGGCCGACCAGCAACAGCGCACCGCCCCGCCAAGGTGAGCTTCTGCTTGTTGATGCGGTCTTGGGCAGTCACGACATAGACCCGCTCGCCTTGACTACGACACCATTTGCGAACACCTTCGATGTTCCAGTCGGTGCGAACGGCGTGCTGCGGAGTGACTAGGGACGCCGACCGCCATATGGCTGACGACATGTCGGCCGGCGTCCCATCCGCTCGGGGCCGCATGATTAACGTGCGGAGCATCTTCAGGTGCTCTGGTGTGACCTTGCCGTACCGCAGGTGCACGAGGAAGTTGCGCCACGTCGGGTCCGTTACGCGCATCTGCTCCTTGAGGATCACCACGGTGGTGAATTCGTCGTAGATCAGGCGTCCGAGGATGCGGTTGGGGTAGGCCGAGTCGCGTGTAGGGTTCGAGGTCATAAACAGCGCCTCCGCCAGGCCGCAAGCCACGGGTGGGAACTGGTGCAGATCTCCACAGAGGATGACATTGAGCCCTCCAAACGAGCGACTACTGTCCATCCCGTTGCCCTCCATACCCACCCCGATGTGCCGCGACAGTAAGGCGAAGAAGGACTTGGAAATCATAGAGTACTCATCGAGCACGAGGTACATCTTGCCCCGCCACAACGCTTGCAATAGCTTCCTTCCTTCTTCACTCGGACCGTTATCGGAGCCCACTTGGATTTGGCCTATAACGTGCGTGGTCTTGCCGTCGATGAGCGACACCGCGATGCCAGTATACGCAGCTTTAACAAGCATGTGAGCACATCCGCGGGCCGCGAAGGCCTGGGTCACGGTTTGAATGACTCTGGACTTCCCTGTGCCTCCTTCCCCGTACAGGACCATCCTCAGCGGCGGGACAGCGGCTCCAGAGAGCGTCGTGTCGAGATGCCATGTGATGATATCGAACACGCGGTATTGGTCCGGGTGCAGACTGCTGATATCGACGGGTTCCAGCGCTGCCTCGGCTTCCGCCTCGGCGACGTGAGCAACGCTCCCTCCCAAAGGCCCGGTTGGCATACCGTGTACGACATCGGGACCGTGTCCTTGAACCGCACCAGGCGGGGTGCCCATGTTTTGCTGCTGTGCGGCAACATCGTTCGCGAGCTGTGTTCTCCACCCCTGGAGCTTCACCAGGTCGTCTCCGGTAGCGACACCTACCGCCTTAGCCTGAGAGGGGTCCCACCCCGCGTCCGCGACGTCTGCGAAGTACCTGGCACGTTTCGCCATTGCGCCAGCGTGGACGGCGTGCGCCTTCTCTGCGTAACTCGTCTGGGTTGCCTTCAGCACGGCGAGGGCTTCCTCCGTGTAGATCGGCGCGCCATTCTGCGACGTCGGGTCAACGACGTCATCCCCCTCGTCGTGCATCTGGTCGTCGTCTTCACGCTGCCGGCGACCGGCCACCTCCGTGGAGTCCTCGTCGTTGCGATCCGCTGCCACCGCGAGCGCACATTGATGGAAATAGCGGACCCCATTGACAGCGTAGCGGATGGCGGGTGTTGCCGATCCCAAGTCTGATCGGCGAGCTTCAAGTCTTGGTCGAGGGCACGCCATGGCTTCAAGAGCATGAGCATGCTCGCGCAGTAGAAGTCTCGCACCTCAGGGTCGTCATCACGAGGGAACCACCGCCCGACGATGTTTACCAGATTTCGGTGGCCAGCCGCACGGAAGACCCGATGCTTGGATTTTGCGCATGGATGAGTGGGCAGGTAGCGCGATTGCGTGTGCCGCGGGCGTCCCGGGCATCTTGCCGTGTCACTTTCTTGCTGTACATCTTCTTGCTCACGTTCTTTGATGGACAGGTCAGTTTCATACGTGTCCTGCATGAACTCGAACAGGCTGTGGGACTGGAGCTCAGTCCCGTGCAGCATGTAGTCTGTAACTTGGGATTTGGTGTATAGTCGTCCATGAGCTCCGACCTCCAAAGTCACTCTCTCGTTGCCATCCTATGCGACGTGAGTATTTGTGTGCCAACAACATGTGATCCGTCAACTGACCTGAGAGTCATCAGCCTCTGCAGCCTCATCAGCCTCTATCCGCGAGGGCGCGTTGTGCGCATCTGGCGCGAGGTTCATTGCCACTGAGGTCTCGCCTGCCTCACCGTCCAACCTGACAGATGCATGAGCATGTACTAAAGGCACAGGACCGCTTAACTCACCGGCGAGGCCTGTTAATAGTGGGGTATGCGCGAGCGAGCGCGCCGACGAAGGACGACCAGAACACCGGGGAATACGTATGGGATGTTTTGACGTCGCTCCACCCCATCAGGTATGAGATAACCATCGGGGCTGCGAGCTCTTGCTCCCTGTTGACAGCGTTGACCAAACGGAAAAGCAACAGGTGGTGCTGTTCTCGCAGGTTCGCAACATATTCGGGACGGGGGTGTGATTCGTGGTACGCAAAACCATCTGCCATCATTGCCGACAGGTTGTGATTTTTGGCCTGTTTCTTGCCCGCATAGGAAGAGACGTAAAACGTGATATTCTTGGTATCGGAGCTGTTGGTAAGCAGCTTCCCATCGTTGTTACAGCGCCCGTTAACAAGCACCGCGGGGATCCACCCATTGATGTATCGGTAGAGGCGCTTCTGCCCCCACCGTCCTTCCGGTGTAACGTAATCGTCGCTGCTGGCCTCAAAAGGAGCGCGCCGTTTGCATAACAGAGCACCTTTCCTGTCATAGCGAAGACAACGGCCTATCTTGCAAGTGTGGACTTGTTGGATGCGAGCGAGCCTTAACTCGTACTGTTGACACTGGGCGTCATAGTCGGATGAGTCGGGATGCGGCGGCCGACTGTACGAGATCTCCTTCTCCTTCGGAATGCCTTTGACCATCTGTGCAGATTCAAGGCCGGGCAGATACGCTCGCAAATTTGCGCCAATGTAGGCGACCACGCGGGCACGAAACTCTTCTGTATGCAGCATGGCGTGAAGCTCGTCCGTACGCGGGGTGTCCTCGAGCCACACTAGCATATGCAGATGCAGCGATCCGCGTCCTTGCGACTCTACAGCGCCGACGTATGCGACTGGCCGTCCGAGCACCCCCATGGCGGTTTTCACAGCGTACGGCGTGACTCGAATCTGGAACAGCGTCTCGCAGATGGTGGTCACTGTGAAGTGGAAGAAACGCGCGGCAGCGAAGGGGTCGTCCGCTATGGCTTTCGCACGCTCGTCTGCGTTGGGGCCAGGGCGCGAGAGGAAGTCGTCCATGTCAATGTCGGCGCCTGCAAAGACCTGAGCGACAGGATCGTGGATGTCGCTGGGATTGATGGTCAGCCACATGGACGGCGCACCGTAAGCAAGGCAAGTCGACCATATTTGTGCTCTGATCTTGAACCGTCCAGCGTCGGTGCCTTGGACGCGTCCCGCAGCGCCGTGAACAAGGCGTTTCAAGAGCAGGATGGCGGGGTCGGTGATGGGCTGACTGTTGGCTTCTAGCTCGCTCGCGCGGCGCAAGGAAGCGTTTGTGATGGATGACAGGATAGCGACCTCTTGGTCGAACGTGCGCCGCTTCATCTGGATGCGAGCGGATCCAAGGGCCTGTCGCCGCTGTTGAATGCCGAAAGCGACAAAGGGGAAGGTCTCGTGAGTACGAAAGCGGCGATCGTGGTACAGCATGGCCCATTGAACGTGTTCCGACAGCGACAGACGCACAGACTGGACGCCTTCCATGCCGCCAACGCCGTAGGGAAATAGGCATGGGAATGCGCGTTCGAAATAATTCGGCGGCATGGATTCGCCGCTCGGTGCGTTGGCGTCAGCCTCCGAGCTCAACGGCCGCCCAAAGTCGCTCACGGGCTGCCGGCCATGGCGAACAGAGTATCCTCCCTCTCCCGTGGTGCTCCACAGGTTCTGTAACCCCCACAGCATCATCTCGTTGGCCGTCATCCGGCTGAGATCGGTGTCGATGCTGCCTGCGATGTGGAGAGGGATGACATCGGGGCCTGCAGAAAGCACCAGGTGAGTGCGGCGACTCTTGCTGTGAACAGAAGTAGCTCACCTTCTTGTGGCGCAGTATCGTGTTCTGTGGTAGGAGGCGGATGAGCAGAATTGGCGTCAACATCGTCGTCATCGTCCTCGGGCTCATATCCCCCATGCTCCTGCAGCGCCACATCACCATCTGGAGTTTGACGCATAATCCTTAGGAGCTCGTCCGGCACATTGTCCTCGGGCAAGGCGCGCAGTCTCTCCTCGCTGACGGTGATGTTTCCATAATGTCGGTGCTGCCTCTGAAGCAGGCGCAACGCGTTCGCGACTACGGGCCGACGCACTCGAAACGTGGCCCGCAGCCACTGCTTCGGGAGCGGTCCAATGCCCATGAATGTCACAGAAATGACAGATGCGAGAACGGAAGGTAGACGTGGAAGCAAGCCACCGTCGACCATGTCCGCAACGCCCTGGCCATGGAGCTCGTACGTGCTCACCGTCCCTCGCATACCACGCTGCAAGGTTTCGGACGCAGGGCGATATCCCGGTGTCTTGGGATAGAGCTTGAAGACGTAAACGCGAGGGAACAGCTGGGCGATGAGGAGTTGTTCGGGAATGGTGAGTATCTGCAACTCCGCGGGCACGCCACCTAACCACAAGTCGTTGGCCAGGGAGAAGCGTGGTGGCTGTGCGCGATCCTTGCGAAGCTCCTCTCGACAACTTCTGCATGTGGTGATGTACACGTCGGCTCCGTCGACTCGCACGCCTGCTGGTTCTAGGAGGCAACCGTCGTACAATGTATGCATGGGATGAGCTCGGGCGGGCCGCAGCCGTGCGCGATGGGGCAAGGATCGCAATGCGTTCTCCTCAACACGGTCTGTCGCAAGGCTAACCTCGTGGGCACACACGGCACAAATGGCAGATGCAAGTGCGGCATTGGACGTGGCCGCGATGAACTGACGAGAGCACTCCTTGCGCTCCTCCTCAGTAGGCAACTGCAGGTAACGCGATGGATCGGAAGGGTGGGCAGGGGGCGCCTCAGTTCACTGTGCGACACGCCGTTCCTGTTGAGTCTCCGCGCGTCGGCGTTTCCGCGAGTCCTCCTTCTGCACAGCCGCCCGCCGCATGGATGCGACGAGTTCTTCGGTCCCGTTGGAGATCATGTACTCAAGCATGGTGGCTTTGGTGGTCCTTGCATCTCGCGGTAGGACCAAGTGACCCCGGGCGAGGTCGGTGAGCTCTTGCTTCGTGAGGCAGGCGAAATCGTCCATGGGTATGTGGGTTGGGGACACGGTCGACGGAGGGGTAGGAATTCACTAAGTATGCCACGCACTGGGTGCGCTGCGTTCAACTCTTGCAGGGTATTTCGGCCGACAAGTCCGTCTGGTGGCCTTACTGAAGCTCTGGTTGTCCTCCTCAGTTGGCGATACTTGCTGGGACGTGGCCGCGACGAAACACCCGCAGCAGGACCACGGTGAGCTTTGTGCCTTGCATTTGCACTCTTGCAGTACGCACCATGTATCCGCTGACCGGGTTCGCTGTGCATTAAGGTCAATCTGGACTACACGCTCCGCTCTGGACGCCTCCAAACGCCTCCAAACGCCTGGAGGCATGAGCTCGTAGCAACAACGATCGAGAGGAGCACTCTGTTCACGATGCAGGCTGCATTTGCTCACATGCAGCAATCTGGCCCTCTGCTGTCCGTGACGAGACCTCACAGAACCAGTGGTGGAGGGACATGTCACGGCCATCAGGAGAGGTATAAGTACCGCACCGACAAACATAGAGTCCCTCAGTACTAATCCTCCTTCGTACTACCACTTTCCTCTCAGCACATCCGTTCGACATGTCGTCCATGATCCCTCGCACGCCCGCCAAGGCTACAGGAGCTCCTTCGACGCCCCGAGGCCCTTCCAAGCCACCTGCCGCGAAGTTCACAGGACCGTCTTTGACCAGCAGCGGAAGCGACTATTCATCCCTGACTTCTTCGCCGATGTCTCCCCTCACTTCGCCGACTCCTTCGCCGATTTCGTCTCCTTCGCCGGGCATCCAGCTCAATGTAGCCTCCCTGATGAGCCGTGGTGAGCATGGCGGGGGACTCCCGTTTGTGTCGGCGCGGCAGCTATACGAGGAGCAGCAAGTCACTCTGGGGACCACTCCGGTTGCCACCGGCACCTCAGTCGGCGTTGACGCGAGGTATGTTCTCCTCATGGTGATATCTTTACGTTTGCGGACCTAACATGGCATTTGCAGTCTCTCGATCGCCACGCAGCCTGTTTCGGCCGACAGCGGACATGGAGAGGGCGAGCCGGTGGTGCGGGTAGCCCTCCCGACGCATGTCGTGACCCACGACTTATCCAAAGCGGCCTGTGCCGCGACGGCCGACGCAGCCACGGGTTCTAGGTATGTCGTTGACTAATTTGTGTCACCAACGGAACTGACCGCATGTATTCAGTGGAACCGGCAGCGCGGTGCGCATAGAGCTTGAGACGCATGTCGTGCCCGAGCAGTGCTCCAAAGCGGTGTCTGCCGCGACAGGCGACACAGCCGTTACTCCAGCCCAGGTGGTTCGGCCCGTAGGCCTTGCTCAGCACGGGGATACGGCGGTGACGGGAGCCAGGTATGTCCTCTACGAACCTGTACCACCGACGGCACTCACCGCATGTATACAGTGGCACAAGCAGCGCAGACGCCACCGCAATTCCTTCGTCATGGAAGGGAAAGCAGCCGGAAGCGCACCCCCAGGCTGACGTAGCTACAGCGGACTGGTAGGTGGCCTTCCCCCTCGCATGACGCACATCCTGACCATTTTCTTGCGAAGCACGGCAGTTCCGTCGGTTGGCAACAATGTGCCCCTGCACGACACCACAGTGGACTTCGGCCGCATCGACCAAACAGCGTCCACCTCCAACGCAAATGTGGCTTCTGTCACCGCTAGCTCACGCCTCGCCATGAAGCTCGAGTACGCCCGAGTTGCGGCGGCCGCCCGAGAGTGGTACCTCGCTCAGGGGGCCAGTCTGCAGAGCTTGACCACATGGTACCAGAACGGGCGCGGCAAGATACGTGTCTCTGCAGCCGCCGCGGCGCATGCAGTCGAGGCGCAGGCCGCACACGCAGCGGAACCGGACATGGTGCCTTGCCCTGCGCCTCCGAGTGCGGCGGGGTACGGGACCATAGGGCAGATTGAGGACGACTGGTTCTTTGCGCGCTGTGATGGTAACTATCGCGGGCCGACACAGACCGCGACGTTCAACAGAAGTTTCGCGCAGACTACTCTGATGTTCGCCTTGGGCCCTCCTCCTCGTCAATACCCGTCTCTTGTGACCGATTACGATGCCGCCCTGGGCACCCTAGTTTCGCTGCTGCCTCCGAACGCCACTGTCCGGTCCGGGCATGTGTACGAGGGCAAGCCGGAGAAGCACCTTCGGCTTAGGCACACTGTCTTCGAGGTACGTCGCAGTCGCGATCGTCCGTGTAGGGCAATGTTGACATTGCATTGCAGCCGCGCGCCCGCGCTGACAGCAACAGCGGGAATGCTGGAATGGCGGCGGGACAACAGAGTAAGCATCTGTGCTCATGCCCGCCTCTGTTGCAAATCTAACATGCTCTTTGCAGTCACTTCCGAGTTCTCGATCGAGGGGTGGCCGTGTTACACCGATGAGGCGATGGCTGCTCGAGACGCCCTCGTCGAGACCCATGTGGCGCGCCCCCTGCCAGCATACGACGTGCTTGGCAATCTGATCCCGCCTTCTCGGTACCATATTGATCTGCGGCGGGCGACGGTGCTGGTTGTTTTCAGCATGACGCACTACGACATCGCACAACGACGCAACAACGGCGGTCACTCGACGAAGTGTAGATTGTGTCTCGACGTTCAGTATATCAGGGTCCTCATCCCTCCCACGCAATATTCGCCGGTGAAGCGCAGCAACATTCACCTGAGCGACCCAACGAGCTATAGCACGAAGAAGGCACGCGTGTGAACAGTCTTCCTGGCAACGTTGTGAGTACTTAACTAATGACTGTCCCTTGCGTTTCCTGCGCTGACGCGATCCAATTGCAATTGCAGTGTCTAGCGAGCTTTAATGAATTGTCTCTTCCGGGACGTTGCCGGTGGCGGACACACCCAGCGTCTCTGCCATACTGCTCCAATCCAATTCCGTCCTGCTTCGTACCTCCTTACATGCCGCCACGGTGTCGTGCAACAGCACATCCCGTGAGCCTCGATCCAAACCTAGATCAGACATGACAATGTATATAAATCGAAATTTCATTGTGCTATTCACGAAAGCCTCATTCCTCCGGTGATGACCTCGAAACGCGCAGCCTCCGACGATACAGGCGACGGTGACGTTCCCGTGCTCAAAGCTCCCCGGTACGAAGTCGTGGGCGGGCGATGTGTGTGATCTTGGGTGCTGACTACTGCTGACTCTTGGGGCGGCAGCAAACAAGCGGTCCCCGCGTCGCCGAGAGCCACCGCGGATGTCGCTGTCCAGACAGACGCTCGCGCGCATTGGCCGACATTGCAATGGCTGGATGTGACGACCGCTCAGTAAGTGCTCAACGCATACGGTTTGACAGACAAGCTGCTAACATGAGCTCGGGTATCAGACGTGTTGAAGACTTTCTGAACTACAAGTCCGAGCACCCTTCCCCATGGTACGCGATCGCAAAGCTGCCGCGCGGCACGTTTTGGACACCTATCTCGCGCACGGAGAATATCCTGACGAGCCAGGCAGTGGTGCTTGGAGTCTGGACGACAGGACAGATCACGAGGATTGGGATATACAGTGGCATCGCAGACTCGGCCACTCGCACGCAGTTGACCATTCAGCTGGTCCGACAGGACAACCGTGCCGCCCTGCAGAAGCTGCACTCTGGTGCGCGCATGTCCACAGCGGCGACGATGGACACCATCATCACAGATAAAGTGAACATTGTGGTCCGCGAGGAGGACATGGCAGTGAGTGTTTGCATGTCAATGTCGCATGGGCACGTCTGATATACCTACAACAGGTGCTAGATAACGTATACGATGCCACTGTGCAGTTCCGGGTGAAGACGAAGATGAGCACAATCCATCCTGCTCGCTTGAAGGTTGGGGATGTGGTGTTGGTGGAGAGTGTTGCGGTACGGACTTCGAAAGGGTCAACGTGGTCTATCGCGCTGCATGCGTATGCGGTGTCGTTGGTAGTGAAGAAGGCGGCGACTGCAGCGACTCCGACGGTAGCGATCACATCAGCGCCGACCGCATGTTTCGAGCACACTTTGTAACTAGGCGTCGGGGGACGTACGGCTAGGGCTCTCCACGTCGGTGGTCTGACACGCGTCCTCGGGGTATAGGTTGCACGCGTGCGCAACGTCGCACTCAGGCGAATTTGCTGCACCACCACCGAGGCTTCTCGCCGATGGTCTTGTGAGAAAGTTGTCATGCAAAACGACTGCGTGGGTGAGCGAGCGTACTCACATGGATGAGGTCGAAGCCACAGGTACGCGTCAGGACGTCTTCCGCCGCCACAGTGGCTGCAATCTCAACAGTGCACTATTTCGTGCCTGAGAGTGTTGCTTAAAGGATTGCATGTTACCTCTATGCATCCCCCCATCCGCCTCCACCCTGCCCCCTCTACCCTGCTTCCTGGCGTAGATGAGCGCGAACCCGCAGAAGCACGGACGGTCGAAAGGAAGCCCGGGCCCGGGCCATGGCTCCGGGACGAAGCTCCCACGGTGAGTGGGTTTATAGGCCTGCGTGACGTTTACCGTCTTGTTGATGTCGGTTCTCCTCTTCGTCATCGCCGTCCCCTCAGCTTCAAGCAAGAAGCCAACGATGAGGGCACTACCTTAACGTGGCACTGGTCCAGCGCGAGTCGCACATGCGACTCGGAAGTGGTGAAGTCTCGGACCTATGGAGTGACCAACGCGTGCAAGACGGAGGAGGACGCGCCGAACAGCACGGCGACACACCAGACAGCTCGCCCGTCTAGAGGACGTCAGGGAGGGGATGATAACGTCGATAGATGGCTTTCGGTGAGCACGCTGGCGTGAGTGCTTTCATTGTTCCACATTCTGACATAACTGATTGGGAGTTATAGGCTGCTGCGTGTGCTGCAAGATTTCAAGGCGACCGGCCCTGATCCATGGTATGCCATTGCCAAGCTGCCTATAACAGGAACTGGGTGGGAGGTCCGGACGGCAACGCAGTCGATACTAACCGTCGACGGTGTGCCGGCGAGGCTGTTCACGATGGGGCCTGTGACTGCGACGTGTTTCCACACCACAGAGGAAGAAGCCGAACCCGGTTCGCGCATCACTATCAAACTGATGAGAGCCCGAGATCGCGCAGCTCTAGGCGAGATGCACAACAGAGCGCGGTGGGGTGCACCAGCCGAGACCGCCTACCCGGTCGAGCGGTTCACCGCGATAGGCATGCATGTACACGACCAGGTACGTCCATTCTTTCAGTGGTGCAGCATGGCCGCTCACGTCGCGCCAGCCCTTGCTGAATGTCTTTGACGCGACGACGTCACTCCGGGCCCGCGAGGACTTGTCCACCATGGATCCGCTGAAGTTGCGGTGTGGAGACCTGGTGATGATCGAGTCGGTGGTAGTGCGCACGCAGCGCGGTCAGGGATGGACGGTGTCATACCACACGGACGGCGTATTCTGCCTCGCCCGCCATCCGCAGCGGCAGAAGAGGTGTCCAATAATACTGAGTCCCTTACACGTGCCTCCTGTACGCTTCCCTTTGTGGCTGTAGACAATCGCGCGCGACGAATGTACTCTGGTGACTTCACCATATGCAACACCTTCGCTGTGGTCACGTGAACCACCTCGTCGCACACAAGGTTAGCACCGCGGGACGCGGCACTTCCCTAGTTTGCACATCACTTATAAAGCTTACTTGGCATAGAACTGCGTTGATAGGGCACTTTATTGCAGTTTGAATGGATTGTTATTGGAATGATGCCAAGCCTTGCTTACAAATTATGATGCCAAGCCCATGCTTACAAATCACGGGCGGCAAAAACATGGCGGAAAAGTGTCGTCGTAC
>WJSG01007706.1:0-21046 GCA_016618145.1 Sanghuangporus lonicericola | reverse complement strand
GGGACGAATGACAGAGGAAACGGGATAATAGATACATGTTCGGACACGGTCGGGTGCGTCAAAAACCCTCGCCTGGAGGGGAAAAAGCTACCGACCGTTCCTGCACTGGAGATAATCAATGGTAGCCCTTGAGGACAACGATACAACGCTTCACCACCGTTAGCATATTGTCTGCTAATTGAAAAGAGCACGCTTACCAGGCGTTGTGTACTTCAACCTTGGCTGCTGCCTTGCTGGAACTCCGGACGACGCTTCTTGTGACTGTTGAAGTCGTACTTGCCAGGTTGGATCTTGAGGTCGCAGAGGTCGTGAGGTCTAAGCGTCTTCAACCACTCGTCGTTGTAACAGTTCCGCCACAAGCCGACGGCCGCAGTGCCCAGGGTAGAGAGCAGAGGCGACGATATGATGCGCTCGCGCGGTGCACTCCCGCCCTTGCGACGCTTCTTGGGCGACATCTCCCAGTCGTCAATGTAGTCCTGGTCGAAGCTCCTGAGGAGGTCGCGCAGGCCGGTACTCATCCATTCGGACCGGACAATTCGGAATCTGTTCGCGCGCGATCGCCTGCGAGGGCCTTCGACGTCTGTTTCATCCTCGCTGTGGTTGGACGGCTCGAACTTCGATAGCAGGACTCTGTGTTCATCGTACTCGTGATCCTCTACCACGGACCAGCGCTGATCGTGCAGCTGCAAATTAATACAAGACGTCAGCAGAAGTCGTCACGAAGAAATAGCAGAGGGAGTGAACTCACGGTGGTTCGGCGGGACCTCGCCCTCGCAGCCTTCTCTTCATCTTCCTCCTCCCCACTGCTCGGCGGATCATTGACTTTTCGGACACGAGCACGGCAGTGCTCCATGTGAGCGTCCAGGGCGGCGCCGAGATGATAGACCGTCTTGTAACGGTCCGGGAAGGTCAGCTTCTCCTTGTGGTAGGCGCCTCCGGCGAGGGCATGGAGCAGGTGTCGAACAAAGTAGTCACGGGCTTCCATGTTGTAGGGAAACTTGGACCAGGACTGCGAGAAATCTGGACGGAATGTCTGGGGGGTGAAGAAGTCTCTGTCGGTAGGACTTTGGTGGTAAGCCGCGATCTGCTCCTTCGTGAGTGGTGGACACTTCTCCGCCATCTCTCTGAACGATCGTACGCCGAGCATCTTCCTGAAATGAAGGCGAACGACCATCTGTGGTGCAGAGGAAATGAGTACGAGATCTCATAACAGTGGACTAGGTACGCACCGAGGCTCGATTCAAGTACTCGCGTTCCACGGCAATCGCGGCTTCCAGCTCTTCCGGGTTGTAAGGCCTACCATCCGGACGAGGAGGCAACTCGATTCTAGCCGACTTTGATCGAGATGCCTTCGGTGCGCGCGACCGTTTCTTCTTCTGATTGCCTTGAACGGCAGGCGCCGCCGTTCCCTGTTCGAGTTGTGACATGCGTTTGTCTAGCTTCTGGAAGAGAGCGAGCATAGCTTTGCTGTGTGACGTGTGAGCGACTGAGATCTCAAGGCTCTGAATCATGGATGACGTACTTGTTTGCGCGCGATTCCGAGGCCATAGCGTTGAGCTGGTCCATGATGTGGTAGTTCAGCTGGCCAGCGGAGTCGGAGTCGTCGAACTGTGCCTCCTTGCCCTTTCCCTCGCCCTGGATAGGAGTGTACTGATAATAACGTTGAGCGAGATATGGACTAGGACGACACATCAAGAACCACGTACCCTGGAGTCCACGAGAGCGTCAAGGTCTTCGTCAATCGTGAGATCGAAATCCTCCTCCTGCTCGTCCTCGTCACCGTCGTCGTAGAAATCGTCACCGTCGTCGTAGAAATCGTCACCATCGTCTTCTTGCTCCCCGTCATATCCCGTGGCATCCTGCGTCGTCTGATCTATCTCATCCTCCATGAGCTCCTCGCCAGTCTCGTTACCGTATGCTTCTATGCGCTCCTCTTCCATGAGATCGTCCTGGATGATGTTTAGTACACATATGAGTCTGGATGAGATCAACATACCTCCTCAAACTCTGGCGAGAGAGTAGCAGACTGCTGCTGTGCCGCGGAAGCGGGAGCGAGTCGCTGCTGCTGATGATGATGATGAGGAGGATGAGGAGCGAGTTGCTGCTGAGGAGGAGGAGGAGGAGGAGGAGGAGGAGCGAGTTGCTGCTGAGGAGGAGGAGGAGCGAGTTGTGGCTGCTGCTGCTGATGATGAGCAAGCGGGATGAGCTGCGGCTGCGGCTGGGCAGCGTGCGGCGGCGGGGCCATGGCTGGACCGCCATAGTAGACGGGCTGTCCCATGAACGCTTGGCCAGGATGCTGACCGTATGTAGCGTACCCCGGTCCCAACCCCATACCATAACCGTACACACCATACAGCGCACCTGTATGCTGAGTACGAGTGCGTCAGTAAGCGCACAAGCTGTGGCGACGGAGGTCACTCACAGCAGTGACCGCGACGCCCGTAGGCTGAACTTGCTGCCCCGCGCCAGCTCCGTTTTGCTGAACGGGATAGACGACGGGGGCCGGGGCTGGAGACTGGTCGACCTGCGCCACTACCTGGTTCTTCTTGGACGACGAGGCCTACGTACGCAAAGTCAATAAGCGCATTATGGATGAGTACGGGTAGCTCTAACCTTCTTAGCCGATGGGGCTTTGGCCTTACTCTTCAGCGCATGCCCAGCGGCTATCGCGGATACATTACCTACCGCCGCCCTCGCAGCCGAATTCTTGAGAGCCTTGCCACGATTCGCTCCACGGTTCGAGCGAACGTGCGGCTGCGACGAGAATGAGCAATGCCGATGAAAGGAGCGAGGGTATGCAACCGACCTCTGGAGGGTTTGCTGGGGCTTCGGGGGCGTGGGCCCGAGTCTGCTTCTGAACAAGACGCTGGCTCGAGCGTCTCGCAACGCGCACTGGCTCTGGACCTTCCCTGCGCTTGGGTGCCGAACTCTGGGTAGGCGCGACTTCTGGGGTCTGTGTCGTCGGCTCCGGGAATTCGCCAGGGGCGACTTCTGGTGTCTGTGTCGTCGGCTCCGGGAATTCGCCAGGCATCTCGGACTGTCCTGATGGCGGTGACGGACCTGCAGGAATAGTGGAGGGGGAAGCGGACGACGGGAGCGGGCCAGGACCTGGCGTAGCGGGCACCCTGTCGTCGCTGGTCGGCAACGGCGGCTGATCGTTCGTGTCAGAGGACATGTTGCGGATATGGGAGGGGAATAGAGTCTCGCGGTGGGGAACTGTGGTAATTATGGTCAGTGTGCACAAAGACGAGAGGCGCCCTCAGGCTGCACAATCATACAAAGGAACGCGACAAAGGGCACTGCACTATGCAAGCGACGGCGGAACAGAATACTTCACACCACGCCAGATTACACGGAACAACGTCCTGATGTGATTAGCGTCACTGATGTACAGGAGGTGACAGTAATATTCTAGCTCTAGTGATCCCGATTCAGTGAACGCCCACACGAGGTATAAGGAGGACGTCTACTCACCCGGTCCAACGAGCGAATCACAATGCATTCCTTCCCAATGTCCGTAGGAGTGTACACGAACGTTGCGCAATGCGACACGATGTCTTCGAGACGGATAAGGTGCCGGTCGGGAGTGTGTTCATGGTAACACAGCCAGGAAGGGACGTCGGGAAACTTCAGGAAGGGATCGAGCTCGCGGTGTGCCTCGGAGAGTGTTCTGAATTGACTGACGAGCAAGAAAGGCTCAGTCACGGTTGTGGCATCATCGACGCGGCGAGTATGGTAGAAGATCTCCGAGATTTGGCCAGCGACGACTCGTCGTTCGCCTCCGACAACTGTGGGAAATAGGACGAAAGAGTTGCGTGTACCCCGCGGGGCCTTGCCGAAGGTCACACCCTGGTGGTCGACGCGGTCCACGGACTCCACCGTCGGAGCAAGGTAATCGCCTGCGTCGATAGAACCTTGATGGAAGGACGCGAAGCGTTTGGAAGATGTTCTGTTGATGAGAGCAAGCAAGTCGTCGTATACATCATTCGGGAGATATTGCTCCGTTCCGCCTCGACGACTGAGGGGCGTGGCGTCGTGGGGAGGGTTGTCGTCTTCAGTTATATCTGCATTGTCGCCAAGAGAAGAGAAGACAGACTCCACAGCTTGCGTGCCCTTGCGATAACTGGCGAACGCAGTGCGAAACGCTCCCATCATATCAGCATACTCCGGGAGCTCTGGCCACCGGATAGTGTCCATCATCCATCGCAACACAGCGCCGAGGTAGAAGTAGCGCATGAACGTGGCAGCCATCTCCGCTGATACCAGTCAGTAAAGATGCTAGAGAAGAGTGTCAGGATGATGACGTACATGGTTTATTGTTCGTCTTCAGCCGCTGCAACAAGCCGTTGTACCGTTCAAACGGGAACGCCCACCAGCCGTGCGTAGGTCCGAAGAGCAGCAGACATTCCTTAAGATGCAGAGACAGGTGATGATTGGGAACCAGCTGCGCATCGTACAGGTTCCGCAGGCCCTGGAGATACGCCTCCATGTGCGAGTCGTATGCGTTCGCGCGTTCAGGGCTCATGGAGCGGCGAGTGGCTAGGTCAACGGCAGCGATAAGATGCATGAAGTTCTCGAGAGCCTCGGTTTCCTCCCGCGAAGCATGCGCATGGCCCCATAGGCGCACCAAGGTGATAACCATTGAGACCGTGCCCAGGGTCCGCCAATGGTCCGCTTTGAGCTTCCCGTGCGACGCGTCCCCGATGTTCGACGGCGGTTTCTCCAACCACGACGGCATGAGTATCGCCTTGATGTCCTGTCGCAGCTCTTGTAGAACATCGTTGCTGAAAAGGCCAGTGGCAGAGGGCTCTTCGGGCTCCTCAGGTCCGTCCGTAGGGAGCCGAAAATGCACCGACGGCGAGTCCATCGCCGGCGGGCTGCGGTACGCGGACAACCCTCCTGGGACAGCTTTGACCTATCTGCAGGTTAGGACAACACTGAGTGATATGAGCTGGGGACATACCCAATCCACGAGCGCCCTAGCGTAATCCGCTCTCGTGCTTCTGCCCGCCGGTACTTGAATACCGTTATACCTCAGCGCGGCTTCCATGTAGTCGAGCCTGACCCGCCCGAGAGTCTTCGTAGAGAGCTTACTGAGACCAAAGACGATCCGGTTGAGCGCTTTCTCCTGCTGCTCCGGAGTATGCGGAGACCCTTCCTGAGGCGTCGTACGAGACTTGGCTTGCTTGAGACCCCATATCTTGATGCAATGGTGTCGAAGTTCGCCTAAGAACAAGTTATGCATCGCATCCAGCGGTGCGTACCTGGAGTAGATGAGATTTTTAAGGGAGTAGTACGAGCGAGTAAACGAAGTCGAAGCGTACCTCGTCGGGTCCCAGTAAGGCAATCGGAGTAGTTCGGACCAGCGTATCCCGTATGAATCGAAGATGTTTTGGCGGACTTTATCTGTGGCAGCGTCACGAGAGGCCTTCGCGTGGGCCAGGTGCTCAGCCCATGAGCCTCGCGGGGGCCATGTCGCGCGGTCTACATTGTTTCTGTCGGGGTAGAGGAGGTTGCAGAAGGAACAGAAATGGGTGGCACTGTGAGACGCGAAGCCAGCGGTCTTGCGCAGGGCAGGGAGGTCGCATACAAGAGGGATTACTGCTGCACGTACACGGCGACCACCTGTGTCAGCGGTCTTCTGCAGCAGGATGCCAGGCTGCCACAGCTGCAGAAGCTCGTCCACGAGCGGTCGCAGGAGGTGATTGAGTTGTGTGACGTCCGGTTCCTTGGGGCCAGGGATGACGCCGGCGAGAAAGATATTCTCAGGTCGGTAGCGAAGGTGGGAGGGAAGGTTCAAGCATGCAAGATAGATGACACCAATGGAATAGGATTTCCCGGCTTGTTTGTTGCCATGGGGATTGAACCAATCGATAGACATTGCGAACACGAGATGGAGGTCGCCGTTGAGCTGGACTGAGAAGCGAGTCTTGCCGTCGGGCCCAACGAACTCGCGGATGCCGGGAGACTCCATGATGTCTGACCATGACGATCCCGACGACGCCGCTTTCTTCCAGGACTCTTCGATCATAAGCTCCATCCCTACGCGCAAGAGAAGTTCGGCGATCCACTTCACCAGCCCCCGATACGGATACGTGCGAAATGGCGACCATAGTGACCGGCTCGGGGGTACTGAACCCAGCACATTCTCGAAGACGAGAGGCTCCCCGCATGGCTGTGAAGTTTGAACTTCCTTGTGCGTGCAAGTACGAGGATAGGGCTCGTCGGGGTGAGCATGATCGTATTCGTAGATAGCGAAACACTTCCGGCAGCAGGCATATGTGATGATGTCGGGTACGACGCCAAGAAGCTTCATGGCAGTACGAACGTCCTTCGGAAGGTGTTCCATGAGGGCTGATTGCAGGGGAGTAGCACGCTGCTTAGTGAGCGTCAGGACGCCCAGCAGCACCACCTTCAAGGCCGAAAGGATGTAACCGGTAACGGGGCGGGAGACTGCTGCAAGGGCATGGACGATCGTGACCATGATGAGCGCTGCCAGTACGAGAGGCTCCATTGTGGAACGCTTGACCGCGGTAGGGGCTTGCCAATACTGGCATCAGGAGAGGCGGAACAAGAGCACACAGACGACTCACGAGGGGGTATGAGCTCCGGTTCGCTCGACCTCGACAGCGTGTAGTATCCGGGTAGTCGCGCCATAACCTTGGATTCATCCCACGACCACTTGACGATCTGGTTCAATCGTTCGAGCTGGTAGTCGAGTCTTTGCAAGTTTGCGCGTCGCCGTCCATCGGCGTCCTTATGGTCGATAGGAGTTATTGAGGTGCGCATCTCGTCTTGCTTATCCAAAAGCCAGGCACGGAACTCGAGGAAAGGCTTGTTCTCCACAGCGTCGCTCACGGTACCGGGAGGATCCGTACTTGAGGTGGGACGCGCTTGGAACACGAGCCTGGTCGTCAGAGGGACATGTAGAGATCGGCGATAGATCTGTTCCTCGAGTCTCGCCATCTCCTGGATACGTGTCTGAACTGCATCCTGGTGAAGTAGCATACCGTCAGACGGAGGATCCAACTGCGCATAGTCGCTCATACCTCGACGGAAAGCTCCGGCGCTATCGAGAGAGAGGCCATAGGCGTTACCATGTCTTCAGCAGATGGCGCAACATGCCCTTGGAGTACCTGGCGGCACATGTAAGCCGTCAAGGAATGTCGACACGAGGGGCAAACTCACATGGGATTGGGACTCCAGACTACGGGGTCGCGGCGTTATTGTCTCGCCATCGCCTACGACATGTTCGCGGACAGGCATCGAGGATGTGGAAGTGGGATCGAGGACCGTCAGGAGTATTTTGCTGGCATGTTGTTCAGCGACCACGGTTTGAGCTTCCGCACGTCGCGTCGCACGCTTTGTATCGGCGCGCTCATGTTTCTTGCAATCACCCGGACTGAGCCAACGGCCGGGTTGCACCTGACCATCTTCATCCTCGTATGTGCAGGTGGCGGAGCAGAGCGAGCAGCGGCAAACAGGCATCTTCCTCGGACGAGGGTATAGACGAGTGAAGATGGAATGTATCAGGAGGGAGGAGGAGACGACGGGGAGAGAGTAACGTGAGGGAAGCGTACTGAGAGGTGAGAGGTTAAGAGTGGGGAGCGATCCTTGTCGAAGATAAGAGATATGATCAGGTTGCGCACGTAGACGATCAAACGTGACATTGATTATCAAGCCCGCAAGCCTGCGCCTAGAGCGAGTCCCACATGGGATGGTCGCTGGTCGGCGGAAGCTCCGACAGCGTGCGAGGACGTCCGTACACGTACATCAGAATGGGAAGTATTACGAGAGGTCCCAGGAGAAATCCCACCAACATCCTAGTGTGCTTGCCGCAAAACGCGAGGTACAGCTGCATAGCCTGCGAGGTGACATGTTGTTCAGCGCGCATGGTCGCAATTGATTGAGTGATATCACCTACCAACGGATAAAGACCACATATAACATCACCGTAGTACATGGCAGAGCGACGGACCTTTTCGGTTGTGGACAACCAGTACGGCGCGACCCGTATCCGGACGTTCGTCAAGAAGCGCAGTGGAACCATGATGTACGCAGCTCTGGCATCCTCCATCCGGACGGTGGGCAGCGGCGCGGGCTGGGGAGCTTCAACTGCGGGAGAGGGGACCTCGGGAACAGGAGAGGGTACCCAGGGAGGTGAAGTTGATCCGGATAGGGGATGCGTGGAAGATGTGCGAACAGAGAGCGTGTGCGCCGGGGAAAGCATGTGCGATGAGAGAGACAACTGAACGGGAGAACACCGCACCAACTGCTCACCAAGAGCAGGCAACGGCTTAGATTTGTGTGCGAGCGGCGACAGCGTATCGTACTCGACTTCGGTGTCCGGGACTAGTAAGGTCTTCGACTTCGAGGCCAGGGGTGATGGCAAGCTGACATCAAGCTCGTCTGCAAGAGTGCGGAATGCAGATTGACCACACGAAGGATGGTCTTCCGCGAGGTCCGTGACCAGCTCTCTAGTCTTTCCTGCGGTCAGACGCAAGCTCTGTTCACTCTCGTCAAGGCGGTCGAGGCGACAACCCATATCCTCTTGAAGAGACAACACCTCGGCGATATCGTTCGCCATGCTTTCCATCGCGGACTTGTCTGCATTATGTTGCGCTTGAAGCGTCGCTATAGCGCACTGCGCCCTAGCGAGCTTCTGCTCGAGGGTCTGCACGGAATCGGCAGCTCCCTCCTGTGCTTTCTCTATAGTGCGGCGTTCATTGGTAATGGTCGCTATATGGCAGTAAGTCGCAGGGAACAAACAGAATTGGGGGCGGGTACATACTCTGTGTCTTGAGCAGTAAGGTCTTCGAAGTGCCGACGGACGCCGCGAACTCGGTTCTCAGGATCGCCATTTCTTCTTCGAGCTCGGTGGTGCGTTTGTCAAGCTGTGCCTTAGAGGCGACGTCAGCATGAGCCCGGGAAAAGAAGATTCAAGCTCACCTGCACCCGTTGCACCTGCCGTACAGCCCGTAAGAAATTGGCGGGGAACGCGATATCTTTCCTGAGGGGTGCATGATCGTCACCATTCGCGTCAGCCGTGCTATGAACAGCTTTCAGCGTGGAGAACATACGGGTCAGCCGTCTTTGTGAACCGTCTCGGGCCCGTGGTCGCCGGAGTGGACGTGATGTTCCACGAGATCAGCGAGTCAACCAGGGGCATCATTTCGGCGTCGCTCTCAGGTGTAGTGGGTCGGGGAATGGTGAGGGGGGGTTCTTCGTCCTCAGTGGCGTATTCATGGGAGCGGTATTTGCCCCACTTCATCGAGGCCGACAGGCTCGGGGAGTCACTGACAGAGTCGCGGAGCGGTGATGAGAGGTTAGAACCTGTTCCCGAACCTTCGGTGTCTCCATCTCCGCCTGCGTCGGTCATGGCGTCGGTCGTGGCGTCGGTCGTGGCGTCGGTCGTGGCGCCGGTCGTGAACGAGGCCAAATGGGCATGGGATGCGACGGAGTCCTGGTTGAGGACTATCTCAGGGTTAGGTTGAGGAACGCGTGACAGCTGTACGTCCATTCTGAGAAGCAGGGTGTTTCAGGCAGTACGGAGGAGTGTCGAGCGATGAGGGGCGAAGAGGAGGCATCACGGAACCGAATTCCTGCAGGGTCTGAAGGTAGGGAACAAAGGGGAGAGCTGCTTCCAGCTATGACGCCAAGTGACGCCCACATAACAGTGAGGCGCTTGAGGCTTGCTTGCAGATGACGAGTACTGACGCGTACGGACGACATGGACAGCTACGTGCAAGCCGGCTTCCAGATATGAGAGGAGAAGATTAACGATACATTTATGATACAAGGGCCGTCACATATACATGAGAGAAATGCGAAGTGAATGAGAAACAGACGCTGCTACTTCATAAAATGGTAAAGTCGTTGACGTCGGCATTCTTCGTCCACTTGCCCCGCCATATCCCATCCTCCCGGGACCACTCGCTCAAAACGTTATTGTCAAAAACGTGGCCGCTACTGAACACACACTGCCAGACGCCGATGTAGCGAAGCGACGGGTGGGACGGGCCAACCCAACGACGGAAGATCTCTCGCTCGGAGCTATGGTCACCAATAGTAGTGCCAAGCGGGCTTTGAGTGCGTATGAGAAGCCGCTCGAGCTGTGGCAGCTTCTGCAACGTCGCCGACCAGCGAGTGCGGTCGGCCCAGGGACGAGGCTTGTGCTTGTGAATCTACGCGGACGTCAGCAGTCTTGTACGTTCAGGCATCAGATGGACACATACCAGAGAACCGGGCTTCTCGAGCATCTTCAAGTTCCTGAGCCAAGGCATGTTACGAGCGATGGCCCGCAGGATATCGGTGTCTTCCGCTGCGAACTCGATCGTGAGCACATAGAGGCGGCTCAGGGGAGCGGAGAAGCGCGACAGGACTGCGGAGGAGAGGTCTTTGCTGTGCCTGATGTCTAGACGCAGCCGGTCTACGTGCTCGTGCACAACCGCGGGAGCGCACGTCGCGGGGCAATGAATGTCGTTGACGTGCTCGAATGCGATGGTGGACAAAGCACACTGGCGAGCGCGCCCACAGCGGCGAAGCTGCAGAGCACGAATGCTGGGATTTTGCCCGAGGAAAGGCACGAGGACGCGATGGGGAAGATTGGTGTTGAGGACCTCGATAGTGGGGAGTCGAACGTGCGACAACACGGTGGTAGGGAAGGCGGGAGTAGCGAAAAGCTCCAGGATGGACAAATTTGGGGTAAGAGCCAGGCATGCAGGCAGGTACTTCTCGAAGGCGTCCCGATTGAGGGACGAGACCGTCAAGTTGAGGCGAAGGAACATGACGACGGTGCCATACTCGGGGTCGATGGTCGCTAACTCGACGAAAGTGATGAGATGCTCAATGGAGTACAGCTCTTTGTTTTCCTATCGCAAGGTCAGCTCAAGGTGGACATCAAGTCGTCGTAGAAAGACAAACCTGAAGTGGCGTCTTGGAAGCAACCTAAATGACCCGCGAGAGATGAGCAACCCATATTCTCGTGTGCATGTAGACTTACTTCGAGAATGCCGGCTTGGTATTGAGAACGAGTGGAAACCATGGTCTTGTGTCGGTCGGTGAGCGGCGTGTAGAGCTGTCGAGGGGAGTGAAAGAGAGTCGTCTGTCGGAGAAGGGAGGCTTGGGGCGTTGCGGGTCGCGCACGTGTAAACCGTACAAAGGGCATTGACGAGCATCTCCATCACGCTATTCGACGCGCAGAGTCAACCCTCCATAAGCAGAAAGCGTATGTCTCGTACCAACAGAGATATGTCGCGAGCGGATTGCAGGGGGATGCTTCGAAGCGGCCGAGTCGTGAAGAGTTGTAGCGGCTTCCTGATAGCCAGATGCCGCCCGCAAACTTGTCGGCCAGTGACCAGCTACTTCAGCCGAATAGTCCATGTCATGCGGAGCTAGCGAGAGGTCAGTGACCAGCGGTACTGTCGCTGACAACCCCGTCCAGGACCTGGTGCCTAGTCGGACCCCTCGCTGACCACGGCGGTCTGTGTCTGGGCGGTGTTGGGCGTGCATGAAGAGTACACCGAAACGCGTGATGTCAGGATTGCCGAGGCGGTAGTGGAAAAGCAGCGCAGGTAGACGAAACCGACGAGCATGCGAACTTTAGGTTGGGTTTCCTGGGCAAGTTAAAGTGCGTGGTTGACTCCTGAGGCCGTACGTTCGAAGTTCAGCGCTCAGCGCTCGACAGATCGCACGTGGAGCTTCGACTTCCCACGCTGCGGCGCCGATGGAGGAGGAGGAGGAGGAAGTCCCTACGTACCTCTCTGCTCACCGTGGCCTTTCCGCTGAGTTCGCGGAGCACTGCTCCGCTGACATACTTCGCAAGCGTATTCAGTCTGCGTGCTGGCCATTGCCTAAGTATGCAAGCCGCCGTCGTTGACGCCCCTTATCCCTTAGGTACAACGCCGGAGTCGGCGAGCGTCGGTCGTAGTCCGGATATGCGACACGTCACAGATGAGTATGCTTGATCTTCCTCCTGACTCGTTCACATTAGGCACTGCCTCGTTCCCCGGAGTTCTACCTCTACTTACAAGGAGCCTTAGAGCGCGAATAGTAGTGCGGTTGTATCAACGTACACTGGTACCGCTGTCTTCCACCAATATGTCCAACTTGAAGTATCGGTAACAGCTATCAGCATTACGGCTCGAGTCCATCTCGTGTTTGGACCGGACACTCTTCCTGACGTGCGAGTCTGAACGCACACAACTGACTGTGATCAATGACGCAAGAGGACGACGAACACGTGTGGACCTCCCGGCGTGCACGCCGTGCAGTCAAGCGTCTCAAGTTAGTGGCACATCCTGTCCGCGCCCGATCTCCCTCCTCCCTCGACACGCATCGTCGACGAACATCTCAGTATGCCTGAACTAGTCAGCCTGCGGCGAGCAACGCCCTACAAGGCAACTACGCACTTGTCAGGAGGCCATTCCAAAGGTATCACGCGGGTCGCCTTCAACCCAGCCGGCTCACTGCTTGCGTCGGCCGGATTGGACGGAACGGTCTGCGTCTGGGATACCACGACCTGGTCTCTGCTCGATGTTTACTATGCGAAGATCCGCATCACGACTGTCGCTTGGTACACCGACACGATCCTGGTGTGTGGGTTGGAGGACGGGTTCCTCTCCGCTCTCATCAAGGACGACGACGTGAGTGGCTCACAATATTCATCTCGCTGAGTATCGTACCGACAAGCCCTATGCAGGCGGTGACACAAGTGTCGGGCTTTTGGGCGCATCGATACCCCGTCGAACACCTCAGTATTCGGGGCAACATGCTCGCATCTGGTGCTCAAGAGGAACTCTCGATCTGGAACTGGGATGCCAACCGTGGGTATTCTTTCAAACGATCTCTGTTTATAAATGCTGGATGTCCACCCAGCAATGTTGGCGTGTGTGATCACGTCGCTGGCGCCGCCTACTACTCCCGAGTGCACCGACGCTGACTCTTCAGACGATGATGACGAAGACGGGCATACCGACAAGGAACCGTCGTTGGAAGTCCTCGTAACCAGCCTTGCTTGGGCGTCGTCATACCTCATAGCCACCTATTTGAACCATGGCATACGGTTCGTCTCCGTTATTTATCGCGATTCCTGGCCGCCGATGCCTCCTATGCAGGCTGTTCGATGTCGAGACCTGGAAGAACGTCCGCGTTATCGCCACCACTCCCATGTGAGCTCAATTCGAAAGCTACCGCTATCCGTCCTCTCGTTTATACACCCGTCAGTATAAACGCGAGTCTGTCCCCCAATGGCGCCTTTCTGGCAGCCTCAAACGTGGGAGGCAGCTTCACCGTGTACGACCTCGACTCTGGCAAGGTCATCCGAACCTTCCTTCGAGACATCAGCACCAAGTCCCGCGCAATCCCAGTCCTCTTCATTCATGGGGGTCACGCCATCGCGTGCGGTAGCACCGAGGGTACGGTGAACATCTGGTATGTCGGTTCTGGCCTTGAGCTCGAACCGCTCGACATCCCGAGTATGTTCTTGCTATCCAATTCGCATGTGCGCCTATCGCTGACCCCCACTACAGAGGGAGAGAAAGTTCTTGCGCTCGCGGTGAGTTTCTGATCCTCAGACGCGAATTTACTCTTAATGACCATATTTCAGGCTCATTACTATCCTGCCAGCGATCGCTTCCTTATTGCCACTGGAGTTATGAACGAGCACGCTCCCTCCTCCGTCATCATCTGGACTGCCGGTGGGGATCCCATTGCAGCTGGGCAGTTTGCCGTCAAGGGCGACGAAAACGACCAAAGCGTTGACGGTACAAATGACCAGGTACGCGTCCGCTCGTTTCAATTGACAATTCCCGTGTTGATCGTGGATCGTAGCAGCCTTCCCTGGTGTCCGCCCTGGTGTATTGCTCCACTCTACTGATTGTCGTCTTCGCAATCACATACTTCGCCTTGACGGAGGATTGGGGTTCGGACTCGACTCACTACGGGTTTTGATCGTGTTTGTATCTGGTGTACCATAGACTGTTTTCTCTCTTTTGCTGTACATTTTTCTGTTGGATCAACGCGGCATGTCGAGCGACCTGCGAGTGCGGACGATGTTGTCTTGTGCTGTCCGATGATGGCCGCCACGTGAAATAATCATTCAGAAGCGCGGTCCCTGATCGACACCCTTCTCCGATCGTGGCTGTGCCCTGAGCTGGACGCCCGGTGCTTTGGCGCGGCAGGATATGTACCTGAGCCTCCGCAGGCCTCCGCGAGCCTCCGCGCTGCGCGCACCCTCGCCTACAGCTTCTCACCAAAGTCATCAGCGAGACATCGGGGCGGCAGTTCGCCTCATGCTATCCCAGTAGTTCACAAGCCGACCACTATGTACGCGTGCGTCTCACGACGACAACGCATTCGTACTTCTAGTCCACGCCAAGCAACAGTGTGTAGCTCTTCCCTTCCATCACAGCAATTCAGCGGACCTGAAGACGAATGCCGGACTTGCCGTGAGGCTGGCGCAGCCACGAGAGGCCGTTTCGCGCCCACGTAGAGCCCTCCGCTTGGACGGTAGGATGGAGGCTGGAGCACACATGAGACAGCATATATAAGACTTGGATCAACTGAGCAATGCACGACACATTCAATTTACGACAACACGGCTGGCAGCGTCAAGTGCGAATTCGAACGAATCCTGCTGTCCGCCAAAGAACAGCCTCACGAACTGCTGCAGATGTTCATCCTCCATGAACTCGAGCCAGAAGAACTCGGTGGCACTGAGAAGCACCTCTATCTGGCGGCTGGCTGGATGTCCATGTCTAAGGTGTCGGCGCACGTAAGCTCAGTGTGTCTTGAATGAAGAGGTGTACACTTACAGGCATCTCGTGCAAGATCCGTTCATATTCAGCACGGAAGGCAAAGAGAACATCGGTATACTCCTGGGCCAGGACGGCCAGGATAACCGCGAGACAACTATCGCGTACATGAGCACATTATCTTCTTCAGTATCGGCAGGAAGGATGTAGACGACAAGGAATCAGTGGCAGCTGAAAGTGGGCTACCTGGTCACTTCGCAGTCAATCAATAATGTCCGGAGCAGATGAAATGGGATATAGAACATACGACGACGACATATCACCGTGTGGCGATTCTCGGGATGGTGACGGAGGCGACGATTGCGACGGATGGATGTCAAGACAAGCGAGAGACGGCGCAAAACGATAGGAGAGCGATCGAAACATGCAGGGAGAAGTAGAACCTAGCGACGAAAAGCAGTGGACGTAACAGAGCACATTGCGACCGGAGGCTGCATCTCTGGCATGATTCACAAGGTACCTCGGCCTCGCGAAGCCCCAGGAGCACGATGAGAACTCTGTAGGTGGTATCAGAATGTTAGAAGATACGTGGACAGCAGGATGGCGCACCGATAGCTTCAGCCACACTGCACTCAATCTACCCCGACGACGTCCACCTGCCCTATCACTCGGCGGGTCGAACTCGGGCTGAATCCCAATGAGCGTGGGAGACGACGGCCGGCTGGGGGCCGATACATGCAAAGACGACCGCGGTCCACTGGAGGCCGGTCGGATGAAGATATCGTTGAGCAGAGCGATGTAGTCCTCCATCTCGCGCAGCTGGGAATAGATATCACTCTGCGTGGAGCGTAGCGATCGAATAACCTTATCAACCTCCGCAGACATGGTGATGAGGATCCTCAGCCGGACCAGCATCCTCTGAAGCTGGGGAGGGGAACCCAGGGCTTCGAGTTCGGCTTCCGGGATGTTAAAGCGGTGTCCGCTACGATTGAGACAATTTCAGCCGTTGTGACACAGCGAGGTAGTTTGAAACACACTGAACCAACCTCATCTCAATAGACGGCTCAGATGCAAGGAGGGTGAGCGGGGACGGCAATGGCTGACTCGGGCTGAGCGCGAGTGATGAGGTGAGTGATGAGGTGGCACTGGCAGGAGAAGGTTCGCGCCTGAGAGCGCTACTAGCCGCTAGGCGCACGCGGGCGGCCTCCGCAGCCAAAATGCTCGTTTTCTCCCCCTACCTCCCCCTACTTCCCAAAGAACACTTCGCACGGCGCCGTGTAGTACCATCGGAAGCCCGTCAAACGACGCCATACCGCGATGTTATGCGATCGGTGGCTTCACAAGAGCCTGAAATGTGAAGTGGGGGACAGCGGCTCAATTCCATCGCGACGCACGCCGACAAAAGCGTGCCCAAGAACAAAGCACTCTGAATGTTGCTGAAAGCGACTGTTCTTCACGCGTGCGGCGGGCGCCGTCGGTTGCGGCGCAACGTCTCATTCCAAAGCTCTTAGAAGGACATAGATTCGTATACCTTACGACTTAGTGCGCGCAGAGTAGGGAGGCTTAGTGAGCAAGTTCCCGCGGACACGGTACCAGAGGGTACCAGGCGGCACCTCCGTACAGCAGACGCCCGTATCTTGCTTTCTCCTATCATGTTCGCCATCCTGCCTTTCCCCGCCTTTCATGCCTTTCCTGCCTTTCCCCGCCTTTTCCTGCCTTTCCCTGCCTTTCCCGTCTTTCCGCTTGGGCTCCTGTCGTTCAACACCGTTCGGGATGTGAAGCTAGCGAGTGTGATGGGGCGGCAGAGGTCTTAGGTCTACGGGTATAAATGCCACGGTATGTAGTTCCTCGATGAATCCATCCCACCTCTCCAGTTTTTTCCACTCGACGTCGCTCCCAGCTGCTCCCCGAAGCTTTCTGACTATCAATGGCTCCGATGCACGCCAGCTCGCACCCTTCCAACCCATCGAAGTACTTCTTTTCCGCTATGCGTCTCACCGAGGGATCGCGGCCCACTGTGATAGAATGCGTGGCCCCGTCGCCACCTCACCGGGTCCGAGGAGTTCATCTTACGGCCATCCGAACGTTCAAGACCCAGCCTGTCAGGTAGGAGGTCTTGACCTCCGGGAGTGGTTATCGGACTCACGTTCTCACAAGCCTGTCTCGTAGGAAGGAGATGAAGCGTATCATCCAGCGCGACCAAGAGACCGCACCCGATTTATCTCAAGCCGAGCCGGGCCCCTCCACTCCCAGGCAGCATGAGCGCACCCCTTGCAGCGTGTTCGCTGGGGGACAGTCGCCTCTCACGAGTCCCTCGCCGTCGCCATCTCCCACTTCTCCAATACCGGCTGTGGTTGCCCGTGCGCGATCTCCCGAGGGGGCAACCCCTGCTGTTTCCGCTATCGGCGACGCCGCTCCACCCTCTTCCACTCAGGCGCACCATGCCCCTTCTCGACTTACCCGCTCTACGTCTCGTTCCTCTATCAAGAACTCCCCCAAGGTCGGCGGTCGGTCTTCTGCGGCAGCCATCGAGGCTCGTCTGAAGTCCAAAGGAGGTACCGTCACTCGCTTCGGCGAACAGGTGAGCAGTATCACTTTCGTTGCGCGTATACGCGTTGCTGATCCACAAGACTGTAGGATGGCGAGCCCATCTTCATCAGGCAGGAGAGGGTTACATCGACGACGGAGCCGGACATCGTCACGTACTTCTGGGAATCGTTCACCGCAGCTCCCCTCCGCCAGCCTCCAACCTTGACGATGTACCCGGACCTCGCCGTGGGAGACCTTTACTGCAACCACGTCAAGGGAGAGATCAGGACGACTCAGCTCTGGATCTGGACCATGGGCTCCGAGGGTGTTGGGTACTGGAAGCGGGCTAGAGAAGGAGATGTTCGCGAGGATGGACGGCGGCTCACGGTTACTCCGAAGCGGAAGCAGCCCTCTTGGGTGTCTCCGGGCTGGGGCGTGAAGCAGCTTCGCAGCCAGCGGTAAGTAAGCTTGCCCATCGTCTCTCTATCGTCGTCTGCCCTGCGCGCCGCAATACGTTGTCGTTTTGACTCAGGTGCTCGTCTGCATCTTTCTCTAGTTCATTAACATTTACCCATGCTTTTCCCCGCTTCATTTCTGCTCTCTCTGCACTCGTCTCCGTTATCTACTGCTGCATGCTCCTTCTTGCCCCTTGTCCTCTATGTTCTCTTCTCGTTTCTCATACTGTGTACTTATGTGAACTCCCTGTTATATGAATGTCATTGCTATTCTCTGATTTGTCAGCGCTCCCGAACATCGCGTTCAGGTCGTGTTCCGGAAAGAGCCGTGGTGTGCATCGATGCCCTCAAGAGTCAAGCGCCAGGAGGCGCACCTTGTCGTCCGCCATCGTCACTGTCCACTCCGTAAGTAGTTCGCAGGTTTTTCGACCGTCATAACCAAGCAGAAGCAACTGATCCTCCCAAGCTCTAGCAGCCTCTCGTCTCTGCCTTCCATCCCACGATGAGCAGCCTCGACGATCCATTCGATCCAAACAGGTTCCTCGGCGAGAGCAGTAGTGAGTCATCATCTCTCAGTTAGTCTCGCTTGGTCTCACTGATCTCAGAGCGCAAGGTCCATTTTGCCGCAGGTCGAGCATCCCAGGAATCCACGAATAAAACTGGACGCCGCCGCGAGGACGCCGCGCGCCAAAGCGCGAGTGGCTCAGCAGCCTCCGTTGCCTCCACGGCTCACTGGAAGTTCCTTTACGTGTCCTTCGGCATTCTGGCGTTGGTACTTCTTGGACCGCTGGTGGTGAGTACCGATGGCGTGGTGGTCCGAGCGCTGGAGAACGCCATGGCTTTCCGCGTCGATTTGCCGTACATTCGAGGCTCGTTGCTGGGCAATCGCAACTCTTCCCGCCCCTCCCCCTCCGAGCTCTTCGATGTGATACAGAAGGCAGTTCATTCCGCTATGAAGGACCCAGTCGGTCGGCGCGACTTCGCTCTCGCCGCAGATGGCGCGAGGATCGCTCCCCTCCTCACCTCTTCTTTCGACACCTCCGATCATGTCGTTGCACGCCCTCCGGAGAACATACTAGACGAAGATCTACGTTCCGCATCCTACTGGTCCATCCCCGATAACCACGGCCAAGTCGGCATCAAAGTTCCCGCATTCATTTACCCCACGAATGTCACTGTCGACCACGTCCCGAAGGAAATCGCGGCCGATGTGAGGCAGGCCCCCCGCTCTATGGTTCTGTGGGGGTTATTGGAAGGTAAAGGGAACCAGGAGCGGTACAAGGGCGCCAGAGACGGCTTCAGTCTCTCGCGCCTCCGCGCTGTAGGTGATGGTCCGCCAATTACGGGTGGTGGTACTTTTCTTCCCCTTGCATCATTCGAGTATGCTATCGACGCCGAGTTTCACGTACAAACATTCGCGGTGGATCCAAGCGTCATATCTTCCCGCATTTACTTCGGCGTGTTCGTCCTGGAGATGCGGAGCAATTGGGGCTCTCCCACTTCACGCCTGTATCGTGTTCGCATCCACGGCGAGGAGGTGTCGCCTTGAATGGTCTCGGTCAGTAGTCGCTCTCTCCATGCGCATTGAACGCTTTACTGAGTGCTACTCCTAGTTGTCGTGCCCGTTCGAGTCTGTCTCTACGTACTAGTCGCTGTACCAGATCGTCTTGATATCATGCTTGCTTGCCATGCCTGCTCCCATGTTGACTGGTGTCGATCTCCTGCTTGCCATACACGTGTCGGCTGACCCCGACCGAACACGTTCACACAACGGACAAAGACTGTCTGCCGAGTGGCGTACAAACGACTCCGATGCGCTCCCGCAGACTCTCCTCTGCTCCCTCTCCTCCGCACCTTCATCACTCCCACCTCGTATGCACCATGGCTCCTGGACTGTCACCGATTGACGCTTGCATTCTACTACGAGCTTTTCCTCAAGCCATAGGAGATATCGTGACTTCTCTTGACGAGGAGCTCGAGAGGTCAGTTGCAGTGGCGTGCGGTGGTCGATATATGAGCCCTGAGTCGCTAATGACATCTTCAGCATTCGCAAAATATACAATCTTCCTATCGAGGTCGCGTGTTGGACTACCTTCCTTATATCCCGCACAGCTAGCCGCTTCGACACCTTCTCTACCACGGCGCCGTACGAGCTTACCCGCCGCCAAGCGCTACTTCGAGAGCTCTACCCCGGCGTTGAAGAGGCACTGCCTGACCGCCTGAACGCCTTGTCCATGCAAGTGAATGCAAGTTATGCCGAGTGTAGAGTGATGAACGACCAGGTGTGATCATTCTCGCTGCTCATCTCACGGCACAGTGTGACCGGTCTTTGCCATAACAGTTTAGGATGCTATACGACGGCTACTTCCTTCATTTGAACGCAACCGACCGCCCCGTGGTCGAGAAGGCGGAAGCTGAACTTGAAGGCACTCGGGAAGCTCTTTATCGGCAGGTGGCGGACGTCCTCGCACGGACCGTAGAGTGGGAAGGATGTCTGACCATGGCGTTAACTGACGTGAGTGTCTGCGCATTTAGAATCAACTAGGTGCCCCACTCACTGTACACCTGGGCCCGAACAGAAAGGGTATCGTGCGTACATGGAGGGTTTCGAACAGCGCCGCGCGTGGGCAGCGGAGACCTTCCCTCGGCATGTCAGTGAAGTCGTCGAATCGCTTTGCGGACTCGTCCAAGAACGCCAGAGCCTGTCCCGTGAGGCCAACGCCGCATGGGACGAGCAGGTGGACGCTTTCCACAACCATACCTCCGCCCCTACATTCCCAGTAGCCGACCTCTGTGGCGCCTTAGCCCCATATTCTCGCATACTGCAGCAGTTATCCTCTCAAGCCCTGATGCAGAAGAGCCTCGTGAGCAAGCTGAAGGCACGTCGTTCGCGAAGCCAGTGACTTTAACTGCGCTCACAAATTGACGTACAGGACATCATGCGTTGCGCTGAGACGAACTGCACTACTCTGAGGGCCGCCGATGGTGCGACCATAGCCTTCGAGTCCGTCCGAAAGGCACTAGACCAATACGAGTCACTCTGGATTCAGTGCGGTGATTTGGCTAAAGTGCGTCTTCCCTACGAAGCTTTTGCGCAGACGAACTGCTGATGCTGTATTAGGATTGCAACAAGCTGAGCGCGAACATACAGAAGCACACCGCAACACTGCGTGCCGTACGTGGTTCGGACTAGCGCGAAACCAAGACGTGGGCGGTCGGTAGCTTTTTCCCCTCCAGGCGAGGGTTTTTGACGCACCCGACCGTGTCCGAACATGTATCTATTATCCCGTTTCCTCTGTCATTCGTCCC
>WJSG01007705.1:0-20331 GCA_016618145.1 Sanghuangporus lonicericola | reverse complement strand
ACGTCCGACGTGCAGGCCATCGTGAAGATGGAGTACGACGCATCGAGCCGCGGCACCAACGGCCCCATCCACGCTTCGTATCCAGGCTTGTAAGCCCAGTACTCTCAGTACCGTGTTTCGAAACGCACCGTCTACCAGACGGTCGTGCTTCGAAACACTCGCGGTAGTTCGAAAGCCGCGCTTAGCGCGCCCGACAGTTGTAAAGTACCCGCCCCGCCGCGAGCACCGTAAGGACGGGCTTCGAAACGCGGGAGGTACTTCGAAATCGGCGCTCAGCATGTAGTTCGAAAGCCGATGTGTTGCGCCTTGGAGTAAGCCGCCCTGGCGCCACTTGTATGTAGTTCGAAATACACCCCTCTCGTGCTAGTGTCCACTCCCTTGCGAGTACATCGGTCAAGAAGCGCGAGATTGACAGGCGCACCGTACTTCGCAGAGGCCGGGAGGCGGCCTCAGCCGCCTCCATCGTCGTCCGACCGCCTAGGAGTGCGGGATTTGTCCCTTTGCATCTTCCCGACGCTGCGTGCTATATCCCTCGTCGAGTCCCGCCGTAGTAACCCGTGAAGGACCATCCGGTCATCGCGCCCTGTTCTGCCCCCGCGCGCGTTAGCCACAAAAGGTTATTGGGGACCACTCACCCGGTTTTCCGACCTCATTCCGGCCTTACGCGCCCACATCTCTGGAGCCAGCACCCATCGAGATCATAATCTTACCGGTCGGTCCTACGAAAGGCAATGGTGAAGGTATGCACCGTGTATCGTCCCGCCCTCGATCTACATAGCATGCCAAGAACTTGATCGACTCGTACGCTCCCTCGTGCAGCCGGCCTCTTTGTGCTATGCATTGTCCTCTGCTCCCTGTACCTCGGCCGATGTCACGAAGCTTTCTTCGGTCCAGCCCATGACACGACCAAGATACAGCTTCCATCTGGCCGTACGGTCTATCAATCAATGTCGATTATAGTACGCGATACGAGACACCTACGCTTCTTGATCTTCCCGACGAGCCCAGTCTTTTCCATCGCGTCCTCTCTGTGAAACATACATGTGTCGTCAGTAAGCAGCTACACCACCACAGGAGTCATAATAGCCGCTATATGTACCGGCTTGTAGTCAAACAGACGAGCACCCTTTGGGGCTAGCAATGCCCCGCTGGCATGCTGGCGGAAACCATGAGCCTTGAGGACCTGGAAGGCGTTCAGAGTGCGTATAAGTAATTAGCCATCCAAAGCCGTGCTCGCCTTGGCGAACTGTTCATACTTGAATGAACAGGCTTGGTTATCATACTCGCCGAGGACAGAAGCCAGAATCTGCGCGTACATGAGCGACGTAGCATCACGACATCGACGATTTCATGACATGCTTACCAGGTAGTCTGCTTTCGTAACTTTGTGCGGTCTCATCGTGCGAAGAGCGTAAGGTGAGGATACCCTACAGTCGCTGTTCTTGAGTATAGGTAGAGTGATAACTCCAGCTCCAGCTCGCACCGCCGGCCACCAGGCAACAAAGCCACCTGCAGTCACGTTCGGTGTCCCACGACTACAGTGCCGTCTTGCTAGTGGCACCTACGTCCGCGCCGCCGCAGTCTGGCGTCACATCATCTTGCTCTTTCATTCTTCACTGCTTTTGAATCTGGTCCTCTTGTCTGTATCGCCGCTGCACATGCATACTTCCCGCCGACCTTCCAGCCAGCGAAGAACCTGCATCACGAACGCGTCGCGAGCCGTATCAACGCAGCTACCCAGCGCCCGGACCGAGCTTCGTGAGCATTGTTGGGAGGGAGTGGCAGCCTGAAATGGTTCACTGGTGGAAGGGGAATGCGAAAGCTGTCGTCCGGCACGGCCAGGTGAGCCTGTTCTCGTGCTTCACGCACCGGTTCACTTCTTCTCAGTTGCCCGCTTGCTCGGGGAGGGCCCACGGGTAGAACGTCGATTCCCCTCGTCGATCATGGACGAGGAACGCCGTAATTGTCTCAGCCTCTCGATCGGCAGGTGTATGTTCGCCAGCCAAGCTGGTCACCTCGCTCCGCGCGGTCAGTTGTTCATCGCCCTGAGGCCACCTTCTGCCTTGGCACCGAGCGGTCGCAGGCGGGGCCCTTGAGTTCATCGTCGCTTGGTGCGGATGTCGCCATGCGATCCGTGCGGCTCCCATACGAGTCTTCTTCGTGTTACATACCACTGTCCTCATAATAGTACCATAGTACATTCTCGAATTTCGCCTTCGCGAATACACACTGGCTCTTGCGGTGATGAGACAGGAGACGACAGGCAGATTACCTGCTTCTAGGGAGTGCCCCAGCTCGACCACTTGGGGAACCTATCCAACCCTGCCTCCCAGCGTTGCTGCGGCGTCCTGGAGAACTGGTGGCCGCGTCGCAAGTACTCCTTTTGAGACATAAAGCCGCATTCAACCCAGCGCGCCAGCCCGCCTGCCGTGTATTGTGTAAACGAATAGCGGCGCTGCCCTTCGGGCACGATAGTATTCGAGTGTGCGAGGAGAGCTGATGGGAGGAAGATCGCGGCGCCTCGCGGGAACCGAATCATAAGGTTGAGGTCCCATAAGATAATATGACCCCCTTCATCCGCGTTGAAGTCACCCAAGGCTACCACGCCGCACCAACCGGTTGGGATGTTGAGGTGGTCGGTGTGAGGAACAGTATACGCGCGTGGCCCGAGGTTGAAGGTCGCACCTGCAAATACGCTGTTGGAGAAGTTCCGACGGACGTTGGAATGTTTGTCGCAGATAGACTCGAGTATCCGACCATATTCAGCGTGGAGCTCTGCGGCAGCGTTCTGAAATGCGGCTGAGGATAGATGTCAGCCAGATGAGGGCTCACAACATGAGACACGAGTCTCACAATCGACGAAACCCGCAAGATTCACGACGTCGTCGTCGTGAAGCAGCTCCTGTTCGATAATGGTTTGGTTCCACGGCGTATCTTTGAGATTGCCTACGCGCTGTACACTGAGGTTATAGAGCTAGCCTTTCATACTGCACGAATGAATCTCTCACAGATTGCCCTCCTCCAAAGCTGGGCCCGCAAGGGACGGACTTGAACCTCCCCCGCCTGTGGACTATCTGCGTCGGCTTGAAACAGTACGACTGACTCACGCGCTCGAAACGCGCTTCCACTCGGTCCAGCACAGGGTCCATGTTTGCTGACTTTCGTGCGAGATACACGATCACTCGCCCTTGGTTGTCCACAATAACAAGATCGCTTCTGCGTAGCAACGCCATGAGACAGTGCGACTTGTATGATTGCCATCGGCATGCGTACTTGCCATCCCAGTCCACCTCGTCCAAACCCCACTGGATAGCCTCTGCCTTCGTCAGCGGCTGCTTGGGATACTCGGCGTCCTTGAACCTTGTGCCAATAAAAGCGGACTGCGCGACCCTCATCTTGCAATCAGCGACCGGTCCCTCCAAGCTGAATGTGGTCTCCATCTTCCCGGCTTCCTTGATCTTCTCTCGCGCATGCTCTTTAGGAGCACGCCCGACATACGGCGAATATCTGCGGTCATCAGTACAATCCCCTCGATCGTTCCGCTTCTTGCCTTTCGAGAAGGCTTTGGTTCTCTCCTTGCGCCTTGGGCGTCCGGCGGGGGCGTCGCTTGGGGTAAGCGGATCTTCAGGAGACTTCGTAGTGCCGGGAGTCCTTGCGGGGCTCGAGGTGACCGAGATGTTGGCGACCGGAGATCTTGCGCTCGAGGCTGAGGCGTTCTTCGCGGTGCTAGCGACTCCCACCGAGGAGTGCTGATTCTCTTCCGCTTCAAGCTCATCCAGATCCGGTTCATCGTCCTCTACCACATCACCCGCTAGGTAACGTTCGTGACGCTCTTGCGCTCGTGCCGCCAGGGCGCCGGTGTCGAGGTTGGTACGAAGGAGTACTCCGTCTTTTTCGCGAAGATAAGTCTACCGCGGTTCGCACACGAAGTATCAGTCCGGGTTCGGCGGACATGAATGATACCCCGCGCACCTGGTATGCGGTGATTCGAACCGTGCGAGGCCCTGCGACGTACATGTGGTTAGCGCTCCGGGGCTGCAGGAGGCCAGGGGTCACACATACGAAGATTATACGGGCTACAGCGTAACAGACCTGGCATAACGTTGCGTGCGATATGTATGTCCTTGAGACTTCAGCGCTGTGCTGAGAGTCGTGGATGTACATGCATTAGTATGTCATTGCGTGGTATGTACAGCTCCCGGAAGTCTTGCGTGCTCAAGTGTCGCTCGCCGATGGGATTCCCAGGTGCGGGTATGCGACCAGCGTGCGAACGACTCTCGATCCGCAAGGCTTTCGAGAAAGAGGACGGCGACGTACGTTAGATGACCGGGGTCCTGAAGAGCAGGCAGGAGCCCAGGGCCAGCGAGGGAAAGGAGGTAGGGGTCGGTCGTGAGCCACGCAACCTCAAGTACCTAACGGCCTGGGAGCGCATACCTTTATGGTCGACGCTAGGACTTTACGGGATATCTTCTCCAGACTAGAACCCTGTCCATCTGACCGATTTGGACGCGTTGCTGCCAGATTCGAAGAGGATCCGCGCTGTTGCGTGCTAGCATGGCAGGAGGTCGCTGTTGCATGCCATGTCGTTGCCCAGTTACGACGCGCCGCCCTGTGATATTAGCTCTGCCAGATACTCAAACACATGAACACGCATACGAGGCTGTAGCTATGTCTACTACGAACTTTGAAGGTTCAAGTTGGGCGGGGAACTTTCGGATGGAACTCTAGCCATATATGGAGCGTGTGCGACAGCGCAGGGTTCGCCGAAGTAATGGGAGAAAGGAGAGCCAGGGACATACGTTCATAGAGCGAGTTACAGGAGGACTGAGGGGAGGTCTATGCTTAAGCAGTGTGTTACAGGAGGGATCGTACACTAGTCCTCACTAACATCTATCACCTCCTTACCGTTTTCGAACACAACACGGTACCCTCCAGGGGCGCACCTCGCGCGCGCACGCTCGGACGAAGGGGCGGGGGAAGACGCAGGGGGGCTGGCCTCAGGAGCTGCACGCGCTTGGAGGTCTGAAATGCGTGCCGGGGAATCCCAAGGAAGGACAGGAGCAGCACTCATCTTGTCGTGCGTCATATGGTGACCGAGCGCCACCAGAGACTCAAGCGAGTGCTCGAGTTCGTCCTGGATGCGTTCCAAGGGCGACCGCGCACTGGATCCGCCTCCAGCCGCGCGGCCTCGCGCCAACCTCTCCAGAGCGTACATAGCATCGCCGAACCCGCGAAGGCGAGTCAAGCCCACACGGCGGAGTAGAACAGCGTTGGCGCGCGGGGGAATCCTCAACCATGAGCCGGCCGGAGGGGGGAACGGCTGCCAGCTCGAGTCCTCTTCGGCGTAGTATAACACGCCCGGCCCGTCAAATAGGTCCTTGATCTGAACGCTCGTGCCGTGCTTGTACTCGCGACGTGCAAGGGATTGGATATGAGGGGGTTCGTCGTCCTAGGAGAGTGCGATAAGAAGACTGAACATGCGATCACAAGAGGAATGCTTACCTTGGTCCAGGCTACCAGCCAAAAATTTCCCCTGACCTCCTCGAGGATGCGCAAGCTAACGCTGAGCTCCGGTGGGAGCGCATGTCCTTGCGCCTCGTCGCGAAGGGAAAGCCAGGGTCCAAGCTCACAAGAAACGCCGTACACGCGCAAGAACAACATGTGAACGTTGTTGTTGTCGAGCGCGATCATGATAGAGCTTGAGAAAGGAACGAGGATCCACCGATGCTGAACGAGGTCCCACCGCTCGAACACGGAGAGGCGGATGCCCTCGCAGATGGGTGCGAACCAATGATAGTCGATCAGCTGGACGCGACCGTCTTTCCGCATGAAGTCGGTGATCATAAGAGGAGGTTCGCCGCTCTGGGGAGGCGTCGTTAACGTACTGTCTCTCTAATGATCAGGACACTCACCTTGCGGAAGAAGTAGATATCTAGCGGCGTGGTGAGTTCGCTTTTATCAGTCTTAACCTGTAAGGTGGTGAGTGGAAGTCTAGAGGGAAGAACAGTGTGAACTCACCACACCGCCAGGCCGATCTCCCTCCACAATGCCGCCTTTCCCGTCAGACATGGGATTACGGAACTAAGGTCGCGATGAATGGAGCGCATGCTTCCCAGCTAGACTGAGGACTTACGAGGAGCTGAGCGGCCTTGGATAAGTACTGAGGTTGAGGTAAGCATGCGAGTGGCAGTGGAAGAAGATGCAAGCGCACTGACACCTGGAATACCGCCACGCTTCCGATCTTTCTTCGAATGTACGACGACAGCGTTCGCAGCCTTGCGAAGACGTTCCTGCTCGTTGTCGAAGCGTCGTTGAGCCTCGATACGGCTTAGCTGCTCCTCACTGGGCCCAGTCTGCACCGGAATGTGTGGCTTGCGGCAGACGTTGCACTGCGGGCAGTGAGCGACCCAACCACGAAGCGATGAGCGCAGGCAAGAACTCACGATGAAGATCGCGGCGCCTGCGATGCCGGCCTTGAAACCGCATTGGATAGTAAAGACGGGGATATGAGCGTGGCAGCGAGGACACTCGTCAGGCCAGACGGGCACACGCTCGTGAAAGCCTTCGCATGCGATCGCCTTCAGCTCGGGACTGTACTTCACGCTCGGCCGGATGAAGTTGGGAATACGGAAGATAGCTCGGGGTTCGCCAGGTCGGTCGTAGGAGCGGAGGAACGCCATGGGGAAGATGCAAGGGGAAGATGCAAGAAGAATGAGCGGGCGAGCAGCGGTTTTATGTAGAGGCACGCACCTGACGAGACCCTGTGACGCCAACGAACTGGTGATAGGAGTTGGGAAAGGGCTCGGGTAATTGGAAAAGTAACCATTCGGAACCGTAGTTTGAAACGCGACGTCCCGGAGGCTCAGCTACGATGGAGAATCGACATTGATGTTGAACTGTGGATCGATTGGTTCGCTTCGAGGGAGCAATGCGCCTCTGCACGAAGGGGTCAACTTGAACAGGTAAGTTATCGCCAGCATGGTGCGTAGTCGTTTCTTCGAAAGGAGGGATGGAAGTACATGACGTATCCTACAAGTCTACGTTGGTCAAGTCGATGACCTCGGCAGCATGGGATGGTCCGCGAGCTGGGTTCACGATCCTCCGTTTCTTAGCGGGTGGTGCTTCAATCGACTTCGCGCTGTTCTGCTCGTCGTGACACGGTAAGTCATGGTCATTGACGTGTAACCACGGTGAGCCTAGACTCACCTTCTTCTGCTTCTCCTGCTTCTCGATCATCACCCTTTCAAGCTGTAGCTGCTCGACGGCGGCACCAAGGCCGAAGGTGATGTTATTGGCAGGGTGTCTGAGCAGCACGAGCTCATGACCTTTGGGGACGCCAATGTCCTCGCCGACCTTCTTCGCAGTCCAGCGCTCGGTTTTGACGTCCCATACCTCGAACAGCCCCGAAGTGGTTGGCAGGGCGCAGGCGCCGACGGTCTGGTGGAGAAGAGCGGCGTAGGAGGAGATGGTGAACGTGTCATCGCTGGCGAGCGAGATCTGGTACAGCGTCGCCTCGTCTTCGGTTCTCTGTACCGGTTGAGGGACGGCAACATTCGGGCCCATCGAGAGACGACGTACCTGGTTCCAGACCACAGCAGCTACCCTCCTACCGCCCCCTTTGCGCGTGAGATCGAATTCATTGAGCTTGGGCGATGTATATCTTCCTCTGGCTTGCTCCAACAGGGAAAGCTCTAGGCCGAGGCCAGGGCAAGACGTCACCCCCGCGAGCCTGATGAGCACGGCGAGCGTGCAACGTTCGGTGTCGATGACGAGGCGATCCAGGGAAGTCGCTGCCCAGTCCCCCAAGGCAGTGCTCCAATATGCCAAAACGGCCTTCTCGTTGCCCTTGCAAAGACCTCTAAGCCACTGTGAGTTCGTCAACTCTAGTTTGGAGCCTCTGACGTTCTCGAACATCATCACTTCGGGGTGAAGACCATTCTATGCAAACAGATCAGGCGGGTCTCTCGCATGAAGCATGAGCTGCGAACCTTACACCAGCAGATGACACGGAAATGTATCTTGTCGTCTGCTACGGGCGTAGGGGATCCGCGTCCTTCGTAGTGGGCCATTGCTAGTAGTACCTGGGCGAGTCGTAGTAGTAGCGGAGCAAGCGTACGAACAGCAGACTCGACCGTCGACGCGAGTCCGAGGTCTCGTTGGTGCGATCGACGTTTTCCATCTACACCCCAAGCGTATTTAGAAACGCGCGTAATTCGAAATGGAAGGGGCAGCACACATTTGTCATGAGGCTGGGAGTGTAGGCGAGATCGACCGTTTCAATCTACATGCCCAGCGTCATTGGAAATGAACGTAGTTCGAAACGGACTACGTACTTCGAAGGAGCGTATTGACCTGGCAAGCATACCTTGTAGCACAAACGATCAGTGTGTTTTCATTAACTCATTCGAGATGTTGTACGGGGGAGAGTATGAGTTAGACTACGAACAGTCAGAGTTGGATCGTTCGAAACTTTCACAGAGACTTTCTCGGGACCTTGGTGTTCTCCCTGGCACGACATGTCATCTAACTTGTCGAGCTAGATGTACGCGAACTACTCACGATGAATCCTCTTTGCCATTGCTTTTGCGTTTGAGGGGAGCTCGCGATCGAGCTGCGTCCTCAGCCGGTACCGTGAGGGGTTCCGCTCTGTGGAAGTTGGGATCAGTACGGAGTCAGGTGATAGAACGAGTATAGAACTCACCCGGTCAGCCCTTCGAGTCGCTTCGATTTCTTCCGAGTGCGTGTGCGAGGCAGCGGACTCGGAGGGGCAGCAACCGTGACTCTGCGACGGATTGTGCCTGGCTTCATGCCGGGGTGTTGCAGAACAGGCGGCCTCGCCGCGGGGGCAATGTTCTCGTCGCCAGCTCCCGCAGTTGAGGCTTCGCTGTCGCCAGAGGTCACACTGTTCACCGCGTCTTGAACACATTCGCTGGGCGCCGGATCTCCATCAGCATCGCCATCGCGTTCCGTTATCATGTATCCGGTTTGGGTGTCTGAGGGAGTGGACTGGATCGCGGGGATAGAAGATTGTTCGTATACGATGTTCTGATGGGAGACCGCAACTGCGGCGGATTGCGCGGAGACGTCGAGATGCGGAAGGGACGCAGGGACGGGATACGGAGCTAGTGGCATGTTCGCGCTGGGCTGCAGCAGAGTCTCCATGAGGAGTTGTTGGGGCGCGGGCGCGGAGGAGGGCCAACATGACTGGGACATCGACGTAGGCGCTTGCTGATCCTCAAAGAAAACTCTGTAGCTCGCTCCAGCCATGGCGTTTCCAGGTAGCCCCGGATTAAAGTATGTCATTGAGTCCTCGGACTCAGCTTGCGAAGTGAAGTCAGGCGATGTGGAGGGAAACTGGGACTGTGAGCAGTCTGAGGCACCCGAGAAGTCGTTGAAGGCGGGATCGAATAGCATCTGCATGAAGTCCGTGGCCGGCTGGCTGACCTGCGACAGAACATGCGAGAAGTCGTCCAAGGGCGGCGTGACGACATCGCCAAGTGTCCCTGTGAAAGGTGACTGTGCGAAGCGACAGTCGAGCGCATCGAGACTATCTCCAAAGCCTGCGGTCTCCGAATAGCGCGGACTGGACGCAACGACCTCAGCACTGACGCGAGGGGGCGTACCTGAGAGAGATGAGCTTCAACACATGTGAGAGACCGATAGCTCTTACTTGTTCCCTCGTCGACCGCTGAAACTTGGGACTGCGCAGATGGGGAAAGATTTGAAGTGGACGTCCAGAGGGTCCCGGCTTCCCCACATACATTCGGCGTGGAGACTTCTGCAGCCTCTTCCCGCGGACGAACGACTGCCTCAGTGCGAGTCCCCTCCTGAACGAAGGCTGGATTCGCCAGAGGCTGAGCGAGCACTGCTGGTAATACGACTGAATCAGTCCATGCTGTCTGCACAAAAATGTCATCACTGCGCACCATCACTGACATGTTGAGGCTCGAGGTTCGGACTTGAATGACGCATGGGGGCATCCAGCGCCGATGTGACTGATGCTGTATGAGTGAACCGATGCTTTACACCTCCGAGGAGAGACTCACCTTCGGCTAATGCGCTGTCATCAATTCCGTGTTGCGAAGGCTGTACGCTGGACGACGACGCACTGGCTGAGATGCGCAGAATAATCGAGAGTAATCAACACAAGGTAATCCCGAACAGAGAGGTTCGAACTCACGAGTGATCTGCCGTCGAAACTCATCGACTTCCGAGGACGCATCTGCCTCATTCAGTGTTCCCTCGTTCGGGCCAGCCAAAGCTATGGCGCCTCTCAGCTGAGGTTTGCATTGTCCGTGTAACCATCAGACTTACTTTTGACCGACTGCTGGAACCACAATACGCTGAACGTTTTGAATTCATCTCGCTCTATGCCGAACTCGGTGCATAAGGCACTGAAGAAATCGCGGCCGCGGCGATCTGTACCATTGGAAACCCTGGGTCATTCGTCAGACAGCGTCCATCGAAATACGAGGACTGTACATACGGAATGACCTCTAGCTGACCATCCACGCCGGGCCCTCCCGTGATGCTGGCTGTGACCCAATGAACGTTGCCTAGGATGTGGTTGAACATCTTTTCCAGATACGGCTTGAGGGACGGCACCATCCTGGAACTTGAGTCAGGCCACGACGTCGATGACTGCGAAACCGCCACTCACCGAGCCCGCTCCCACTCCGACACACCTCCCGCGAGGTCGATGTTTTCCTGCGCAGCTGCCGCGTTCGCTTCTTCCACCATGGCGTCGAGCTCCAGGCGCTGCTCCGGTGTCAATGAGTTGAGCATGTCACGCCCCATGGATCGACGTTGACCGGGATCGACATGGCCTTCGGAGTTCAGAGTAGTCGGGATTTGTTGTCCCATGACACTTTTCAGCAGGACGTCTAGAGCGCCGAGCGACCGGGGCCGCGGAGGCTCTTTTAAAGGAGGGATGGCGATCGGCGTCGCGCGCGAGTGCTTGGGGTCGTTGCGCAGGTGGTTTACAACAGAGTAGATGTACTGAGACCCATGGTCACAGAGGAGCAAAGACGCCGGGTTAGGTAAGGTGGAACATAGGATATATGTTACTCACATCTCTGGCCTTTGCAATACGACCGGGGACGTCCTCGACGGTCTCCGCGGGTATGCGCCTCACCCGGGCCTTGCGAGGTCCTCGTGCATTCCTCTCCCGTCTAGTGGCCGCCTCCTCTTCCTCTGCTTCACGAGGGCCACCGAATTCGAAGCCGTAGAGTCGGTGGATGTGGTCGGTCGCTTGTTTGAGGAAGTTCTTCGCCCCGGACTTCACGATCGCCTGCGTCGCTTCACTGAAGTAGGTCCTGACGACCCAGTCCTTCTCGTGCTTCGGGAGGCCGACGTCTTGTCTCGTGTGCATGAAACCTTACAGAGGCGAGACACACATGCGTACAGTGAGATGAGTTGTGCGAGAATCGAGGACTGGCACATCGGCCGGTCGAAAACACTAAAGTCTTTTCGCGTTAGTGTTTTTCAGGGCCAATGATCTTGTTTGAAGAATCGCATGGAACTTTACCTTTGTGATCGTGGCAGCAGCGATATTATTGCGGAAATACAAATTACAAGCACGGGCTGTATGCTACAGTATCGAAATGTCTGGCTAAGCATCTGCTACATGATCCATTCCAATCACCTCGTCCGTCGGATAATCTATGGGGACGATAGGAAGGCGGTGGTACCTGCTAATGAAAGTACGGACATAGAACCGTGCAGCCTCACGTTGGACTTGGTCGTACTCCATGTTATCCCACGAGACCTTCTCCAGCTTGCCTAAGAGTTCCTCTGGGAAGTCCTTCCATGTCGACATCACTCCTACGAACGCACGCAGCCTCTCCTCACCAGACTTCCAGTGCGGCCGATAAGAGTTGACCCACCACGGCCGGGTGATTTCCGAGGGTACGTCAGGAATGACGGTGAGCAACGACGCAGGAGGTCCCCAAACCTCTGAGACGCGCGCCTCCCGAGCCCAACGGTGCATGATTGGCCAATTGTCGCGCGGCACCATGAGCGCATCAAGCGCCATTAGCTCGCAGCGGAAGTTTATTTCATGCGCTTCCCAACATAGGCACAGGCGCACCAGCCAGTTCTGCGTAGCGTCCTCCCTGCGGACAGCCAAGCCCGCGAGCACAGGCGCTGCTCCAGGATCGTACGAGGGGAGGGCAGCGGAATTTGCGCACATGCGGGCGACGGCGACCTTGATGTTGTGCTTCTTGGTCGCGCGATGCTGGTTCGCAGCTGTGCGGGCAACGGGGACATCTCCTGGCGCCCGATACTCGCCCCAAAGCACTGTCCGCCACTCTCCGATCGTCAAAGGCTTCGCGGACATTGTTGGATCCAACAGGCGCCGACGACAAAACGCTCGGATGCGTACGAGGTTGTGCAGATACTGATCGACCTTCGCATCCAGACGAGGTACGCAGGCGTACAACAGCGTGGGCACTTGAGCGTCGGAAGAGACCGTGTCGAGGAGAAATGGAGGGGGATAGAAGTACAGCACAGACTCCCGAGGCTGAGGCAGCGATCCAACCTCCTGAAGTGTCGTGCGCCACACCTCTGGGAGGCGATAGAACGGCGATTCGATGTGCTCGCGAGAGGGCTGTCCACTTGGGGGAGGAGCGTGAGATCGGCTGGATGTCGTAGCACCTTCAGCTTCCGGAGGTTGGGGCTGCAGCGACGAGCCGCTGGGACTGGAAGAGCCGACATGGGCACTTGACTCCCGCACCGGATGTGTAACCGAGCCGCCATCTGCAACCTCGTTCTTGGTCTTCTTACCACCCCTGCGAACCCTCTTGTATCCTGCAGACCGCTCAGCCTTCGTGGGAGGAGGAGCCTCAGGCAGTGCGATGACCTTGGACGTCATCCCACGAGCGTCGGAGAGAGTGGGGAGAGTCGCCGAGCACAGCTCGCGGCTGACAGCGAATACCATGCGGGATAACCAGCTCGTCGACGTGTTCACCACACCTGCAACTTCGTCCGGCATGTACTCCAACGGGGGATCGCTGGTTTGGGTGCACAGGTACGACGGTCGTTCCATCGCGACAACTCTCCATACGCGGATTTTGAGTGTCAAGGGCTGCAACAACCATGTGGGGAGGCCTGCCTTTGCGCATCGCAGCGCCGTGGTCTCATCGTGAACGAACGCGCCAAGGACTGGGAGTATGAGCCGGGAATGATCGGAACCGGACTGCATGCGTGGTAGAACTTCTCGGAGGTACGTACAGATCCCCGCGAGCTCCAAAGAGAGGCGCTGAACATGAGCCCCGAGCGCGATGGCGACTCCAGCAGGGGTGGGCAGACGGTGGACGCTGGAGACGCAATGCTTGAGAACCACCCGAAGCTCCTGCCCATACGCGCGCAGATGGTCTGGTCCACCGACAAGCATATCATAGCGCGAGATGACAGTCGCCGCGGCAATACTCAGCTCATCTCGAATAGATGGCTTCAGGAAGCCGACACCGCGCATACCAGCACCTGGCGCTGGCTCCCAATCGCTCTCAGGACTCAGAGAGAGCCAGACGATAGCAGGTAATACTTCGACAGAACGAGGGCGCGGGATGCAGGCGACGTGGTACATGTTCGGGGTGAGGGGCTGTGGCCATCGCGAGTACTCGTGATAACCCCAAAGGCCGTTGGCATAGGTCTTGATCACCGTTCTCTCGATGGGATGCTCGGGGATCCAATCTTGATTAGGGGTGGTGATGATCTTCGAGGAGAATCCGCCGTCAGATGCAGCCTTCGCATCACCAGGGTGTGTGACATCTGGCTCTGTCGATGACATGTCAGTCAGCACATGTTACGGATGCGCACATTCAACAACACGCTCACCTGGACCAGCTTCATTCACAGCCAACATACATGACGCGAAGGCGAAGTCGGGCGCGCGTTGACGCGCAGTTAATGATGCCGTGCGCCCAGACACCGAGGTTGAGGTTGGGGGAGTGGCGGGGCGCGGCGCGTCGAACGTCCTCCACGAGGGCTCATACAACCTCACTGCACCCTCACTAGACCGGGAGCTTCGCCATGCCGCAGGCAGCCGCCAAGGCGGGACGGAGTGGGCTGAAGAACTTTGGACAGGCGCATGGGGGGGGCGGGTGGAGGTCGAAGTCAGAGGGGTAGGGAGAGACGGTGTGGGAGCGGTAGTGGCGTGTTCTTGGGCAACAGAGAGCGAGTCGGCAGAGAGAGGCTCTATCTGAGTAGGGGGGGAAGGAGGCGCAGGGTGCGGTTCGGGATCAGGTGGGGGCCGAGGTTGGCGGGTGAAGGAAGGTAGCTTGCGGGACGACATTCGGCTTGAGGACGTGAGCGTATGAGCTTGCAGATCGAATTGAATTTGGATGAACTCTGCGATGTACTCACTGTCGTAGGGGATCCGATGAAATGCGGGGTGGGTCGGCTCGGCGCAGGGACTCCACAGGGACCGGGGGAGGGGACGGAGAGCCAGGTGGTCCAAGATACGTGGGATTCTTGAAGACCTCCGGAGCGACGTGATTAAACCACGACGCTCTCAGAAGTTATTGCCAAAGATCAACAGCACCGGGCAGAGCATTAAACTCGCCCCGGTTGCTGCTGCGCCGGAAGGTCTAGAAGAAGCAGAGAGAGCGAAGGAGGATGGTTGGATGAAGGTCAGGAGAAGGAGACAAGTGCCTGCTGTGCCTCGCGATCCCGATCAGAAGAGACGCCCACACATGTTATCTAAACCTGGGCGTCTATCTAATCTGTTTCGCTGTTTCCGGGAAACTCGGACTCTGGACTTAAGCATTCCTCCGCGTTGCACTCTGTTGCACTAGACACCGACACCTCTCCCCTCGCGAGCTCCCCGCCTCGACCTACAGGACCCCACACCCCGGCCTCCTTCTATGACCGCGCCGTGCCGACTGTCCACGTAAACTCATGCGACACTCGGATCCATGGGCCGCCTACATTTGTCTTGTGCACCACTACGATAGTGTCTTCGCTCCTCAAGTGATGCCACGGCCTCGAATCTCGCCTTGTCGACGCGTCCTCACGCGTCATTTACCTCTCGAGATGTGCAGGTTAAATCCTGGCACTCCGTGAGGACGGGATTCCCGCGGTGTCCTAGGCACCGCGTATGGGATGACCGGCGTATCGGGCTGAAGAGCGCAGAACCCACAATGGGAACGCGGACGAGAAGCTGAAGATCACGCACGTACTGTGTAGGGCGAGACTATGACTATGCACGTAAGCAATGTGAGCAAGTCCTCGCAGGCACAATTTAGATGGTTTAGATAACCTTACAGACCTCTTTACTGCGACGCTCTTAACGAAATCTCATTCCTCATGGCATGCTGCTACCCTCTGTGAGCAAGATCTGGACACCCATAACTAGTGTCCAGATCTTGCTCACAGACCATCAGTCGACCAGCATGAAGCATGTTAGGAATGCGCGTAGATTGAAATGATCATGACATTCCTATCTCCATCTGGCTGCACCTACCGACCTTGTCAAGCTGTTCCTGCCACGCCCTTTGCGTCCCCCCATGTTTGGGACGAATCTGTTCGCCCCGCGTACAACACCGAGGAAGAAGCGCAAGATCGCAAAGGACACCAATGGCTGGAGTGCGAATGACATTGTCGGCCATGTCCGAGAAGCCGATGGTAGCCCGTCCAGTGCACGTCGTCTAGAGCGAGGTTCCTCGCGTCTGTCCGCCTATACTGGGGCAGAGTCTTCACCTATTCCTTTCACCTACGCCCCTTCCAGACTGCCAAACATCCAACGAACCACGACTACGTCGACAACTCTCGAACCAGAGACCATCGACTCTCTGTTCGAGTCGCAGACTCAGCCACGCCAAGTGGATTGTGCAGCACCGCAGACCTCCGTACCTGTCTCCCCACATCCCCAATCCAGCGAATTCATCGACTCTCCAAGGTCGGATCCAACGAAGCGCGATGCTCCTGGTCCAGCGCATGGTGCCGTGGCTGAAGGCGATGGCGAAGCCAGTCCCGCAGAAGATTCATCCAGCGAGGACGAAAGTGACCACGACGACACTGATGCCGAAGAAGCGGACGATACGGGCAAGAAACACACCAGCAAGAAACAGCCCCGCGCAAACAACACTATCGTGAGTACCCGCCGCTTCTCCGCCGCATGCTACCTGCTTAGTATTTAACACAAACCTTCAGCCGCCTTCCCAGCGATGCTCCTTCTTCATGAAGGGCCCGGCGCAGGCTGCGTTCGATATCCTAATGGAGAGCGAGAATCCGCCTCGCCCACGAGATATGTGTGCGTTCTGCGCGGCACAAGGGAAACCTGCAGGCCCTCTCGGCACGCGCAACCGTCGATTGCGATGCTTCGACTGTTTCCGCCGACCGCACCTCTGTGAACCCTGCGCATTGCTCGTACATTCACTCAATCCCTTCCACCGGCTCTTGAAATGGGATCCCGACACTCGAACGTGGCAGAAGATCACTTGCTCGGACATTGGGTTGCGTCTATACTACGCGCACGATGGTCAGCCTTGTCCAGCCCACTTCCGCGCCGACGAGACCCGATCGATTCTGGTCGTACACGAGCATGGCATGATGAAGATGCGCTTCGGACTATGTGCCTGTCGCCCTTCCAGAGGCCCTTTCAAAGAAGTATCGGATAGGGTATCGAAGCACAAAGACCCGAAGCACGGAGCAAAGGCGAGCGAACAAGCAAGTGACGAGCCATATCAACTACTGGAAATGGGATTATTCCCTGGATCGTGGGATGTCCCGCGCACCGTATACACAATGAACGTCCTACGCCAATACCATCTGCTCACGCTTCAAGCCCACACTACCGTGCACGACTTCCACGCCTACATTCGCCGTACGACAGACAACATAGCCCCGCATGCGCAGCCGGTGAGATCTCATTGCGATATCGTGATCGACTGGGTACTGACGTCGCACAGGACCGTCACAGGGAGTTCAGTCAGGCGATGAGGGAATTCAGCTTTCTGCGAGCATGCCGCCGCTTTGGAGTCCGCCCTCAGGTAGACATGCCTTTCGGAAGCCTGGCAGTCCTATGTCCAGCATGCCCACAGCCCGGCAAGAACATGCGACCCGGCTGGCAAGTACGCGACATTGTCTTCCGGTGAGGTTCTTGCGTAATGCCTGATGCGAACGGAAGAGCTGACCTCCTATCGGCCAGCTTCTTGGACGCCCTCCATTACTCCATGGACGGAAACTATCGCTCCAGCCAACGCAAGAAGCCTCGAGATAAGTTCGATGTGTCCCTCATGGGCGCCGCCGCATATTTCGTCGACCAAGGCGACTTCAAGTACTACCTTAGTCACATCGGGGAGACAGAGGAAGAGGTACGAATAATATGATGGTTGTAATCCTAGACGCATCTGACGTGCACCCAGGAATCAACCTGTAACAAGTTCGGGGCCTTCCTTGGGACGTACCTCGGAGACCTCACTGGAATCATCGCCATGACGTGTCGCCACGAACTCATCATGGCGAACTCCATAGTGGATCTCTTACGGAATGAAAAGTGGGTACACCCGAGTGATGCATACCCGCGTGGCTGACACAGGTTATTAGGCCCAGCTTTGCAGACTTCTCTCTCGTGTCTGGGCTGCAGCGATACCTGGAGCTTCTCCTGCTCCTGCAATCTTACGACGTCAACTGCCAGTACCTCATCCGACTCTTGATCCGGCTCCTGAAGATCGAGGCCATGCTCCCACACTTGAAGACCATCAAGTCCGTAAAGTTGCCGGAACTGCGGGGATCTGTTGGTTCCTTCCACGTCCGCATGCACAAGCTCGATTGTCAGACGAAGCAGAACCCCGAATTCCTTCCCGGGTTCGGCAGAACGTGGGGCGATCAGACGGAACACACTTGGGCTAAACACAACTTGGACGCCCCGATGACGAAGGAAATGACCACGGGGCACCGGCAGGATCGCATGAATGACGGATTCGCCGACACCAACATCACCAAGGTCCATGATATGCGTAAGGCCTATGATTCATTGACAGCACGCTGTTGCTCACTTCAGCACAGCGCGAACACTCGCCAAAAAGTACCGCGAAGCCAAGAAGCAACTCCGGACTTCCAGTCGCTTCCTGACGAAGTTCGAGAAGTCTATCGACAGTGTCACATTGGCAACTTGGAAGAAAGAAGAAGCCGAGTGGCTGGCGAAGGTCGTCAACATCAAAAACCACAAAGACCTGGACAATCCGTTCGTGCCTGATGTGGACGAATGTGAGTGGAATGCCCTGGAGATTTGCCAGCGATCTGACACTCCTCCAGCCCTATCTCAGGAGGCGATCCGGGAGAAACTCACCAGTGAGCGTGCGACGTCGGGCGATACGTCAGGCATGTCGGTGGTAGCAGCGATCGAGGGCATGATCGAGCTAGAGAGCGAACGGTAAGCACGACAGCACGCCGTCATCCATATCCCTGGCTGATGCGTTCACGCAGGACAAGCCTGCTAGACGAGATCCTCACATTCGACAGGTCGAAGCATCGCAAGCGAAACAAAATGAAGAAGGAAGTAGACGACTTCCTCATCAAAGCGCAACTCTGCCATGACGCGTATAACCGCTACGTGACCCCGCAGGTAGCCCTGGCGTGCGCTGATGTCGCTGCCTCCGTGTCTTGCAATTGTGACAACCGCGACCCCGCTTCGATGGACATAGATGGTCCGTCCTCTTCGGCGACCAGGGCGAACCCCGGTGGACCCCGTTCCGACCTTACGCCGGCATCGCCGGAACAGCCTGTTGGCGACACACTCCCTGCTCTGCAGCCACTACCGACTACGTTCCCTTGGAGGGATCCCGAGGATGACCGTGCCAACGGTATCAAAACACAGACTCCGCGACACTCATGCAAGATCCACGAGCCATTGGACGAGCATGAGGAGCTTGTCAACGAGCTCGTGGAGCTAGTCGAGAATGTGGCCATTCTACTGCCATCGCAGTATCACAGCAAGGTGCGGAAGCATTCCGCCATGCTCCAGTGTGTGGCGATCGAACGACGCCTGCGCGAAGGTCAAGCGAACGACGCCCTTGACGAATTCCGGACGGTGGTGAGCGCGCGTATTAGTCTGCAGGATCTACGCTCGCAGGGGTGGGGACAGAAGCACGGTAAGCAGCTACGCGCCATGGATGCCAAAGAGAAAGCGGTAGGGGAGGCGGCGCGCTCGGAATACCATCGCATTCGTTCGATACTGCTGGTGCTCGGCATGTCGGACAAGGACGCGACTTACCGAGTAATCAGGGACGCCGATGCCAGTCCTTTCATCGTCACCATGGAGCAACGCAGGCCCGGGGACAGTCATCGTACACCCTCGTGGGTGTGGGCGGACTTCTCCTTCGTCGACAACCAACCTGAGGGGCCGACCAAGGAGTTCATCAACCAGAGTGCGTAAAATGACATCTTTAATGAAGTCGCACTAACCGAAGCTGACATCTAGAGCGGCGAGCGCATTGGTTCCGTTGTCGGGCCGCCAAGGCACGATGGGAGGAAGAGTTTCACCTCAAGCATGAGGAGATGTATCGGACCGCCACGATGTTCAAAACAGAACGCGACGAGTGGCTTTCGCGAGCTTCCGCCGAAGAGGCCAGGGGAAAGGAAGGATGTGCGACCTACTACCGCAAGTGAGTGCCTACCAATGCATGGATAACCTCAAGCACTAAATGATCTAACAGACAAGCTCACCGTTACACGAGGCTGCTTGAACAATGTAACTCGCTCTTTCCGACGTCAATCTACACACAGGTATGGACACATCTGGTGCTGTAAACAAGTACTCATTGCTACCGGTCATGCAGAGTCCTGGGCTGCCACAATTTCGGGAGAGGGGTGGTGAGCACAGTGCCTAAGGAGTCCGGCCTGGCCTTCCAGCCCGAGGCTGCCCATCCCAATCCCTTCCGTACACTCAACGTAGACCATCTGCAATAGTTTATTATCTCGCTCGAACCCGGAGTGGTAGCGATGACGCTCCAGGCATCGAGAGGTGAGCGTGAGCTCTCGACGATGTGTCACAAGGCAGATAGGCTGCATTTCGAACTACGTACGCCGTCGTTTCGGATCACACTCAGCCTGATATTTCGAATAACCAATGCATTTCGAGTTACCCAAACCGTTCCAAACTCCCCCAGGACATGTTGTACAGTCGCACAGGCACGGCACGCGCCCGGGCGTGATTTCGAACTACACCGGGTGTTTCGAATAACGTCCGTATGGTAGACGGTGCGTTTCGAAACACGCTACTGAGTCCCCTCTGTAAGCCCGCCTCCCGACTCGTCATTCGTGACGTCCGTGCTGACCAGCGAGCAGCGAGTTCTCTACCCTCGGCAACTGGACTGCAACTTTGGCCAA
>WJSG01007704.1:0-18588 GCA_016618145.1 Sanghuangporus lonicericola | reverse complement strand
CCTACTTGTTACTTCCACGGGTGTCGCTCGCGCACCCGTTATTATTACGTGCCCTTACTAGACGTAGCGCATCGTCTTGCTCACCCATCGTCCACATACTGACTTGCTTGTACATCGCGCGGACGTTCTGCTGCTTAGTGTTTGTAATCCTAATCGCCTCCGGCTCGTGTGAGATACGTACGTTGTACATACCCTAGTGTACGATGTCGCTACCCGCGCTGGAGATACTCCCGTAAACTTGTTCATTCTTATCGCAGGCCACGAGCTCGTAGCTTGTCTTGAGCTCACTCGAGTGAGTCCGTGGCATTGCCTATCATGCTGGTGGTGCGTATATAGGGTGGACAAACAGTCAAGTACTCCGTGTATTTATCACTCCCCGCAACCAGTGTCCCATACACTACTTGGGAGCCTCCGATGGAAGAGGGTACAGCAAGACTAGTGTCCTAGGGTTCTCAAGCTTGACCTCATAGTCAAGGCCGCAACACCAACGTTGGAAGTCACTGTCAGCCGCCTCCTCTTCCGGTCAGACCTCCGGAGGGCGCAAGGCGATGCTGATCTTGTATGTCAAGTACTCCGCACGAAGCTCCATCGCCAGCTCGCGCCGCATCCGCACAAAGTCCTGCACATGCTCCCGTATGTCCTCACACTCCCTGCCATCGGCGTCCGCATGCCCAGCGCCGAGTGTGACGTTCTGCAGATGTAGCTCCTGCAGGCCAGGCAGAGCGGTCGCCGTCGACGTCGAAGTCCGCGTGGAGCTCGACGACCTTCAGATGCTGGAAAAGCAGCGGGCACGCAGTTCTCAGGAGGAAACGCTGTGTCATCGCGGGGTAGTCCTGGAGGTTGGCGTCGAGGATCCTGCACGTGATGGTGGAAGGACCATCCCCAAATCCTTCGATATAGGTCTTGACCGTTATTTCTTGATGGGCCTTGACGGACATTTCATCATCGTCGTTGACGGTAGTCTCATCAACTTCAAAGGTGAGGTGGATCGCGACCCTGTCCACTCGTTCGGTGCTGGTATGATAGCCAGGGGCAATGTCGGGGTAGATGGACGGATGCTTGTCTAGGTCCGCAATGCGGCTCTCCAAGAATCGACGTGAAGCATATCCTGCAGGAAGCTCGCCGAGAGTCAATGAATCGCTATCTTTGCTGGTGTCTGCAGTTATCTCCACGCGTCGGATCGAGCTCAACTGCATGGATATGTGGCGGATGAACCAGGAAGTGCAGGTGAAATCCTCTTCTACTTTGAGAGAGCGAAGCTTGGGGAGCTGAACCGCTGTAGAGCCCAATTCCAAGCCAGACTCGATGGCGTCATAGGCCGCCTCGCCAAAGGAGAGGTAGTTGACAATTTCCAGAGTCTGCAACGCCTTGAGTTTACGAAGCATTTTCATGAACGCCACAGCTTCCATCAGCTGCGCTCCGGGGCGAGCGTTGGATAGAACCAAATAATTCAACGAGTTCACGGCGGTGCTGTTGACAGACAGCCAGATACCGGACACCGTGACAGACTGGATCTTCGGAAAGTCTTCCTTCCATAGTGTAAGCTCGTTGGGCCTATATTCCTCGGATACAGACGAATCAATCACAGAGACTGCGAGTGTACGCAGGTCCGTGGCGCGGAAGCCAAGTAGACCCTCGCTGCTCCACTTAACGCTCTGAGTTCCAACGGCCTCCTCTGGAATGCGCAGAAAGGGCTGCAAACTGACATCGGGCAACAAGTTGTCCAGGTACAACTCCTCGAGGACCTCGCCGCCACCTCTCCTGGGCCGATAGTCCCGAACAGATTGGAACAGACCCTCGACGCTCTGGCCAACGAGGGTGCTGGTAGTGCGCTTCGCCTTTTCCGCCGTATCCTCAAGCCCGTCTTCGATCTTGTCCAGCGGCAACATGAAGGTTGCTCTGCAAGAGGGGGGAGGATGGGCGGATGTGGATGAAGACATGGGGGACCTGGGAGGCTGTGTGTTGGCAGGATAGCGGAGAAAATGGAGATGATGTATTCCTCCCCACATGCACGGAGTACAATAAATACGCACCAAGTGGCGAGCGCCAAGTGAGCAGGGCACCCGAGTAGCGAATGCTCTATAGGGTATGCATAGCGAGCACATGCGGCAACTTGCTCGGGCGGCGGACTCAGACCTGCTTCTCGTCGCGAAGCAAGGGAGCAACAATTTCGGTAAAGCACACTGCGACTGGTGCGCATGCGGAGCAAATCGGAAGCGCAACACTCTCGACCCTGCGGACATGATCTTCTGAAACAACACCAAGCCAGAACAAGCATGGGGTGTGGATGACAACGAGGCTGACATTCAGCCTGCTGATCTCGAACTGGTCCGACGCACAATCTGCACCGTGTGTCCTTCCCGCTGAGCATCAAGGCCACGGAGCCCATGTCTTCACTATACTCTCAACCAATGACTCGGAGGAGCACAGCTACAGACGAGTCTTCACCCGTGCATACGCCCCTCGACGACCTCACTCTGCTGCAGGGTCCAAGTTCCTCCAGGTTCGCCGCACAGGATGGTGTACGGGTGCACTCTCCATCCTCTGTGGCGCCATCCCAGTCCGCATTCCGGACTTACAGAGAGGACGACGGAGGCTACACACCAGCGGAAGACCCCAGCTCATACTTCGCAAACACGCCTGGCGACCGCGACCGTGCGCCGCAGCTCAGCCGGCGGGGCACGACGAAAGAGCTCATCGGGCGCTTCGAGGCGCTGGACACATGGTCAGCCGCCTCGACTCCGAAACGCCTCTCCGTGCGGCGCGACAGCTTCAGCATACGCGGGGGAGTGGGGACAGGCAAGAAAGACAAGGCGCGCTCGCCTATCCGCCAGTCCTTCCGCAACCTCCTCTCCGTCTTCAAGAAGAACAAGCCGCCGCCTCCGCCACAGCTGGCTCTGGTAGCCGCCCGTGAGGCGTCCCCGGCTCGGACGCCACAGCCTGAAGTTCGAGAGCGAGCCCTCCCACCACGCCCCAACCTTGGTAGCGACAATCGCGACGGCAGGAGCACCGGCTTGAGACCGTCGCATGTGCCCCTCACGCTTCAGATACCGGCGCCTCTCTCGAAGCAGACACAAGCAGACCGGACGATATGCACCTCACCTATCTCGGCGCACACGGGCAAGACCGGTCCGCTCCTCTACCTCTCCCGCATCCCGGCGGCGAACCTCCCGCCAGTGTGGATGAACTGCACGGGCCAGCTGCATTCGACGCACATCCTCATCACATGGGAGACGCCACAGGGAAACCCGTCGCCGAAGCTCGTGCCCTTCACGGCGTGCACGGACGTGCGCTCCTTGTCCGCAGTGGACCTCGACGTGTCGGAGCGCGGCCTCCTCCCAGACGACCCGGAGTGGAAGGTGTTCGAGTTGCTGTTCGAGGGCCGGGCGCGGGAGAGGTTTGCTGCAAACTCCTTGACGGAGAGAGCGACGTGGGTCAGCGGGCTGTGGTATGTCTTCGAGTGTTCGACATACCTTCCTTGAACTGATACATGGTCCTAACAGGGATGCGATCCTCCACGCCCAGGAAACGCGGGTTCGTTCGCCTGCAGTCTCGGAGAGCGCGTATACATCCTCGTCCATGGACGAACAGTCGCCCGCACCAACGCCCAGCGGAGAGCCGGGCACGGGGCAGACGATGCCCGAACCACCTCAGATCCAGACACCACGACCGTCCAGACTAGACAGCGAACTGCGTGCCATCACGGAGGAGCCAGCACCCGTCCCTCCTGCGTCGATTCGGTCATCCCGCATTTCCACGACGAGTACGGCCCGCGAACTCCCTCCAATTCCTTCGGACAACGCCAAGCCACCTGCGCTCACGCTCGACCTGCGCAACCTCTCCGCATCGGCGCTAGCTGCCCTCCCTGCGCCTCCGACGACGCCGTCCAGCGTGCGCAGCGCGTTTCTGTCGCCCTCCCGCCTCGATAGCCCCACGCGCACCCTCAGCCCCTCCATCCGCAACCTAGACCAGCGCTCCATGGTCAAGCAGCGCCTGGCGCAGATCGAGGGCGGGTCGTCAAGGCCACAGAGCCCTGTGTCCCCAACGAAGCTGCGCCAGGGCAACGACAGTCCGCTTTCGCTCAAACGGCAGGCGACGGGGGCGTCGAGCCTCAGCACGTCCATCTTGAACTCGTATCTGGGGTCGCACGTGGGCTCTCCAGTCTCGGAGCGGTCGACAGGGCTGACGACGGTTGCTTCGGAGTCGGGGTCGCCGCCATCGCCGTCAAACCCGTTCAGAGAAAGGAACAGGGCTAGTCGGTTCCTGGCTCTTCCAAAGAACGATAGCGCGCCCGCGTCCCCGATATCCAACTATTCCGCGGAGAGCGAAGACACAGGCGCACCCGGACCGCAGACCGACTTTGCGTTCCAACCGCCAACGATCCCGCTGCCGCCGTCAAGTAGGAGCATCGCAAGGCCGGCGGAGGGGCGTCATGTCGTGACGAGGGATGATACGGTGCAGCCACTTCTCGAGACCATTCGGCAAGGGGTAGAGGGCCTACAGGGACGGTCAGCCACTGCTGCAACGAACATTGTCTCTATCCGGACGAAGGTAGACGAGGTGCTGGAGGAGCTCCGCCGGCGGCCCGACGCTGGGCAAGATGGAGAGGCCCCGGCGCCCGCAGTCCTCGAGAAGCTGGAGGCCCTCCAGACAGATATCAAGGGCCACCTTTCGGAACTGCAGGCCGCCGTGGAGGGACTGAAGGGGTCGACCGGTGGTACACCCGCAAGACATACTACGGGACTGCCTGACTTGGCAGCGCTGCACGAGAAGCTGGACCAACTCGTCCAACGCGGCCAAGCCGGGACTACCGGTGAGCAAGATGCGCAGATGGCACCCACGGACGTACGTCATACCCTCATTCCTGCACGGGAGAGACCACTGATGTCTACTATGCAGCTGGCCGAAGTTATGGCACTGCTCATAGATGCGGAGGAGCAGCGTGCTAACCAGCTGGAGCACCAGACCGACAGCATCCGTTACCTCAATGAGCTCAACACCGTGAGTTATTGCACAGCACGTTCTAGACGCAAGGCTGATGTGGACACAGTGGCTTGAAGCCTTCGTCAAGCACGGAACGTCCCAGATAGAGGGTGTCGCTGCCGGGGTCCAGCAGCTCTGCAGAGACCTTGGGCCCCTGCACGGCGGCGAAGAAGCACCAGGAGAAGGCGACGCTCCTCTGCCGGGCACGAACCTGCTATCCGACATCAGGCGGCTCCTCGTCGAGAGCCAGGCGCGCGACCAGAACACCGCCAACCTCCACGCTTCCGTGAACGGCCTCATTGCCGCAGTGCAGGACGATATGCGACACAGTGCGGAGACGCGCAGCATGCTGAGTACGTACCGTTTTACAACATTTGTCCACCACACTCACGAATGGAGCGCAGCGACCGAGTCGGTCATCGGTGTCATTGATCGCCAGCACCAGGACCAGGAACGGATGCTGAAGGCGTTGGCCACAGGTAGACGACTTCCTCACGACTGCGACTGCATGCATGCTGACTGGTTGCAGAATTGACCAACGAGATACGCGGCGAGCGGTTGCGTTTCGTGGAGGCCATGAAGGAGGCGACTGCAATTAACGTCCAAAGTAAGAGCCCCGTCTTCATCAGGCGTGTCCTGCATACTGATATAGCGCAGTTCACGTCGAGCAATTCAAGAAGGAACTCACGCGAGAGGTTCTGCACATGACGCAAGATGTAACGAGACTGCAACGCGAGAGACAAGGTCTGGAGCAGCAGATTGCAGACCTCTTCGCATTCTACGCCAAGCAGAAGCAGTCCGTTAAGGTCAGTGAGCGAGAAAATTGATGTAGACCCGCTCAGTTACTCACCTCGACACAGATGAGCGGTGCCGGGCATGCCCCTCCGCTGGGACAATCTATGGTGCACCACCCCAATATGACTGCCATGCCGGGAGGGATCCCCTCAACGCAGTCGGTCTATCGCCGTCCTCTCCCAAGTCCTGGCTCCGCGACCGGGCCAATGCGAGCGCAGTAAGCTGAGTGCGTGAATGTTGTTGAGGCAGATAGGTTGCTCGAGTAGGCGAAGACATGTACATATAGCGCGAAGATGCCACGCTGTTGTTATTGTCAACATGATGCGAATCCAGGAGTGCAGCGCGAGTTATAGGTATCAGATCATCCCAGAGCCAGTCCGAGTCAGCAGGCAAGAAAGTGAGGGGAGGAGGAGTACATGGTCCAGGTGAACTCGGACTCTCCAGGCTCAGCCAGCGGACAGCGGGCGCTCCGAATGCCTGGGACAGCTCACGTGGCGGGCACACCCGGCATTTCCCGCCGTCGGCCAGGCGGAAAGTCGAGCTCGCTGTCGCGCACGTCCTGCTCTCCCACAAAACTCATGTCTGCTCTTCGTCTGGCCACCTCTGTTGCTCGGCGGGCACCCAGGAACCTCGTCCTCGGCAGGAGAGGTTACGCTGAGGCTGCTGACAAGATCAGCCTGTCCCTCGTTCTCCCCCACCAGGTCTGTGCCAGCAGCAGTTTCGCCCCGAGATGATCATTGACCTCGAACGCGTCTTCCAGGCCATCTTCACCTCTGCCGATGTCGTCCAGGTGAACCTTGCTGCGGCGACGGGTGACATGGGTATCCTCGCCAACCACGCGCCCACGATTGAGCCCCTCCGCCCTGGTGTCGTTGAGGTCATTGAGGCCGGCAACGCGTCGAAAAAGTGGTTCGGTACGTCATTCGAGTCATACCTGCGACACTCTCCCTGCTCATGCTGTCAAATACATCAGTGTCGGGCGGGTTCGCGACTGTTCACCCGAACAACAAGCTTACGATCAACGCCGTCGAAGCTGCACCCATCGAGGCGTTCTCTGCAGAGGTACTGCGCTCGGCTATATCCTAGGATCCTAGGACAGTCTGACTCATGCGTGCTTCTCCTTCCAGGCCGTCCGTGCGAACCTCCAGGAGGCGTTGCGGGTTGCTGCAGGCAATGGCTCGGAGGAGGAGAAGGTGGAGGCGCGCATTGAGGCGGACGTTTACGAGGCTCTCCAGCATGCACTTGCTAAGTAAAGTCGCATTTTCTGCCTCCCCCGTAGCATAGACCCGTACCCTGCTCTGCACGCAAGTCGCTGCCCTTCCATCGTCCTTGACTACCTCCTGCAAGCTCTGCTTTGCGTGAAGCGCCCGGACATCAAACCAATATTCCGGGATCCGGTGACGACGGTACCGCGCGCAGATAAGATGCCATGCGGAATCAGGGCGATCCCACAGTCGGTCTACCCTACCGCTTGTAGCGTAACTCTTGGTGAGGCTTCGTGATGCAGGCGAGAAAGAGCCGGAACCGCGAGCGTATATGTACCTTGCTTGTCCGGCGTACATCCAGTCACGTCCAACGTTAACTCTAAGTAAAGTTTTGCAGTTTCCCGCCACTCTCCTTCTCCCTCTCCCTCCCTTCCGTCTCCTCCAGCATGGCGGGGGTGATGAGGTTGCCCACCTCGTGGAAGGACCGCAGTCTCCTTGATGATCCCCCGTTTGATAGTGTATTCTTCATTCGCAAGCATTGCATGCACACTACCCGGACGAAGGGCAAGCGCGACGACTGGCTCAAGAGACTCGCCGAGGACGTACAGAAGACGCCTGCCGTGAGTCTCATCTGTCCGTGCACGTCCTGTTCACTGGACCTTCATGCATCATGTTCCAGGCACACGCTGCGGCCGTGAGATGGGCAGAGTTCGCTTTCGAGCCGGAACCGGACGCGACGCGTTCGGTGGTTGTAGCGCCTGACCACACTTCATTCGAGACCACCTTGGTCTTCGTCAACTTCTACTGGTCGTGGTTCTGCAATAATGCCTTGTCTGCACAGAGGGTCGTCGATGCTGAGCGGAAGAAGCGCGGCTTCCGGTACCGCCTGCCTGATATTCTGCAGAAGTCTCCAGTCGCGCATGCTGCCGGCGTGAGCGCACCATTGACGCCTCTCCCACCCGCATCCGGTGAGGTTAAAGTCTCCGAGGACGTGCAAGAACCCATCGAACCCATCGCTCTTGATGCGATCAGGCTGCAAGACGGAGATGATGCCGAAGACGGCAAGGACGACATGGTGGTTTTCGCAACCGACCGCGATGTCGATATGTATATGGAGGACCTTTCGCCGTTGACTGATATATCTACCTTGGGGTTGCCTGAAGCTTCGACAGATTCAGTACGTATCCGCATATTCAAGCGTGTGTTTGCGTTTGTTGTTGGCTAACGGCGCGCCTGACATCGCTTGCAGGTACCCGACCCTGGAGAAGCACCTCCCCGCTCTCCCACAGCAGTCGGCGCCGCCTCCCCTCTCGCCAGCAGGCTGACCACTGCCGTCGAGGAGGACGAGGCGGAGCCGTGCACTGAGGCGCCGCTGGCAGAACCACAGATGTCACGCCACAAGAAGTTGCGGCGCAAGGTCGGCGATAGCTCCGAGCTCCTCTCGCGGCATCCCAGGCCTTCTGCAGGCGCAAATGAACCTTCTCGGCGGACTCTCGCAGACGGAAGTGTCGGCGTCAAGTGCGGTCCCGCTGAGGATATTAGAAGACCTGTCCAAGAGGCCCATTGCAAGACGCAGGGCGATGCGGGTAAGACAAGCACGAGATGCGCGCCCTCCGCAAATTCAGGTACTCCCACACACATAGGACCACATCCACTTCCCACGTCGCTCCCTTATAATTCGCCATGGCCATGGAAATCGCCTCCTAGCCTTGTTCCACCCCCCGTTGCTCCCGAGCGCCCGCCGCGTCCTGGTTACGTGCTCAAAGTACACGCGAAGTCGAAGAAGAGTCGCAAGAGCGCTCCCAAGATGTCACAGCGGGACATGAGAGGCAAGAACAGCCCGCGCAAAGGGAGCACAAACTCCGACGAACGCCCCGCGAAACGCCAGAAGGGCGTAGATGGTTATGATGCCATCCGGTCGAACACCGCATATATGCACCAGCACGGCAGCCCGTCTCCCACCATGCAGCTCTCAGTGTTCGGTCACCACGAAGGACGGCTCACCCGCGACCGGTCCTTCTTCCCTGGCAGCGCCGTCCCCAGCGAGCGCGAGACTTCGTGTGAAGTTCCTCTGTCTCGCAAGCGTCTGCGGGATGTCGAGGTCGAGGGGGAGGTGCCTCATGCTGAGCCTCGGGGCCCCAACTCCCAAGATCGCGTCGTGGTGATGTTGCCAAAGCCCTCGCCGGCACGGAAACATCTCCCGCGTTGTCCTACTCCCCAGCCCAGTCTCGGCATACCCAGAGACCTCCCGGAGGCAGACAGGATGCTCCGGGATAGTGCGGCAGACGCGTTGATAACTCTGTCCAACACCGTACGGCCTGCGGAGGTCTGGTCTACGAGAGATCCCTGCGAAGACGAAGTTCAATATCCGCAGCCGGACGACGGGGAGGATCATCCTCTCCGCGAGGTCATTTCCGCTCAAGCGCCGATCGACCATCCGGCCGCCGACCTTGCAGATCCAGACGAGGACGACTGTAAGGATCCGTGCGAATGGCGCGCTACGAGCTTGCCTACGCCCGTGCCCTCTCATGGCATGGTAGAGGCTGTTGCTCTCCCCCGTCCGTTCTCCGCAACTCCCGCTCCGGTCTTGATGCCCAACTCGGTAGGCACCCGCGTACCAAAGCCGATTCCACCTGCCCAGCTTCCGAAACCCCCGCTGGCTGTTCAACCTCCCATCTGGGCCAAGGTGAGCCTTCAATGCCTGTCTGAGTATCCAATCGTTGAAAGCGTGGTGCATAGTCAAGGCAGGAGGTCTGCGAGTCGTTCGAGTGGTTCAAGAGCTACCAGGGAGGCGTCTACTTCAAGAGCGACATCGCCCGGGGATACCTGCTTGGTGGGTTCTATGCGAGGTGAGGGTTCGTTAGGTGTATATGCGACTGCAGCTGAAGGGTGTCCGGCGCACAGTCGCGACCTGCTGGCCAGGGATGGTCGGCTCATCATTTCGCATGGGTGCGTGTCTCACTCCTTCCACCATCGCGATACTGAGAGGCCATCCCGGTTGGGCGGCACAGAGGAGGTAAGGCGGAGAGTGTGCATAGCAAGAAGGGCAAGCCCACGCTGCAGGAAGCATCCGACCAGCACGAGGGCGACAAGTCCGTCCGCGCGCTGCTACACACATATCGGCTCAGGAAGGAGATCGCTCTGCTCATCGACGATCGCTACCCTCTCTTCCCCTACGACCTCTCTGCCAAAAAGGACTGCACGTACGTCGTGCTCGGGTTCTACCACATCGTGCATGCTTGGGGTGCGTTCGGTCATACTTTCGTCATGGGAAGAGCTGGTACTGATGAAGTGCGGTAGCCGAACGCCAGCCCTGCAACAACGAGAAAGGCTACGTCGTCCGCTGGAAGTTCGCGTTTGAGTGGTGCGAGCGACAGCCAGCCCCTTGGTGGATTCCGCCCTCGGATGCAGTATGTCCACCGGACCCGGATGAGCCCGAGCAGGCTGCTGCACCACTCGAAGGCCGGTGCCCTGCCTGCAAGAAGAAGTCCCCTCTTGTCTACAAGGAGGGCTGGATGTGCCTCCAACCATCATGTACCGCTTTCTGGACCTTCACGGATGGCGTTTTGGGACCGGAGGAGCTGACGTACGACGAATCTTTCCTGGCTGTATCCTTCCGGTGCGAGCACGATCCGCTCGAAGACATCGTACCTCAGCCGCCCGCCGTACCGGAGGACGGAGTCGTCACTAGTCGTCGCTTCAGTAGGGGCTGGCACTGCAAGAAGTGCGGACGACTCTCATCGAGGTGGGTGTTCCTTGCACATGCGCCGCAAGCGTTCGCCGACATCTCCTAGATACAAATGGCAGCACTGGGAGTGCAACCACTGCGGTGTAAGTGGACTGTCCGTCTTGCACGACTGGTGTACTCAAGCTCATGATGATGTAGGAAACGATGCAAGTTATGGGCAAGAACCGGATTGCAAAGGAGTTCTGGGGCCAGAACAATTCGAGGTTCATGACCCACAAGGTTCACGACCCTGGTACGTCGCAAATCAGCGCACTTGGTGAGCTGTGTAGGCTCATATGTAGGCAGACATCATCGTATTCGGTTCGCTGCCATATAGAACCCCCGACGGCAATGTCAGCCAATACCATTCGTATGTGCTCCCTCATGCAAGGTACAGTTCAATCCTTCAACTTTCCTATCAAACGCTCACCGGGGCCCAGAGGGACGATCTATGCTGTGCTCGGCAACTCCATCGTGAACAGGATCGCCGATGAGATATTCGATGAGTACCAGGAGCAAGCGAAGACTGGCGAGCTACAATTCCGCCGCTTTCCCCTACGGTCGGTGAGTTCATCCACCTCTAGGACATCGTAGCTGAGGTTGCGGTTGCTGACATGCAGTATCTATCTCGCAGCACCATTGTCGTGGCGAATTGCTCACCAACTATTTTTCTCAGAACTGTGGGTTTCTTCCTTTACTCCTTGCCCCACGTCTGCTAACCATCATGCTGGGTAGCTGGTGAGCCATATCAGGTACGTTTTCTCCTGAGTTCACAGACAAATGCACTTGTGCTAACAGTCGAGTAGTACGTGGGTGGAACTGCGCACACCGTCCCGTTCGACGCGGCACCCTCTGCAGTAGTAAAAGCACGCGACCTCATCCAGTCACGCATGATGAGCGTAATGCAGGCCGAAAGCCAGCCCTACCACTTCAACGAGGTCCTCAGCGCCGCATACATGGAGGAGCAGAGCATGTCGGTGCGTAGCTCTGCTGTCAAGCGCATTGAATGGTGTTGCTGAGTCGAATGTCGACTGGGGTAGTTCCACAGTGACGCTGAGAATGGGCTGGGGCCGCGGGTGGCCTCGTTATCCCTCGGCTCATGCGCATATATGCACTTCCGACTGCTCAAGAAGTACCGCACGGACGGCGGGTCCGGGAACGTGCCCAAGTCGCTGACGCTGTTCCTCAGACATGTGCGTTATCTCTCTAGTAGATCACGGAGGCGTCATTGAGCTGTCTCTCTAGGGGGATGTCTTGATCATGGACGGCGCGGACATCCAGAAATACTACGAGTGGGTGTCAATCCTTGTTCACACCATGCCAATCTAATCATTCTGCGAAGGCACACCGTTGTCCCACTCAATTTCCGCATCGCTGCAACCGCTCGCTACATTGGCAGGAACCATCTCTGAATCGGTCGTCATTTCTACATACCTCTCGTTCTTGATACCCCTACCACACCTCACTCTCTGCTGGCGCAAGGATCATTGTACTCTGACTGCTCGAAACTATCAGCTCTATCTTCGCCCTGGTTCGCTCCCCTGATCGGTGCTTGGTTCCAACTTCTACGCTCTCGAACCGCTCCGATGCTTAAGTTACACGTTATTTCAGTCTGCCCGTACATACTTGTAACATACCCAGCAAGCTTCTAGTACCTAAACCTCTTGTGCGCTGCTATCTGCAATACTATCGTTCTTCTTGAACCCCTGGAAATACTTTTCTCTGAAGTCTTTGTGCGCAGGTACATGGACATCCGCATTTTCTGTAACCGCATGTGCAGGATCGAAAGTCGGCGGTGGGTACTTCTCGGTGGTGATCTTGCGGACAGTGATGAGCTGTATGAGTGGTCTGACGTCAGTCTATGATGTTCGAGGTAGCATCGTAGGAAAGCATACCCTGCGACCCCAAGATCCGAAGTTCTGCAACGAGTTCGCGACGATCTCCATGCCCTCACATAGCATGGTCTGGACGTCGATCTCTTCGTACTCTTCCGTGACCGTAGGGAGGAAGAAGACCAGGCGTCCGCGGGGCTTAAGCATGTATCTTGCAAGCAGTATGAGGTCCCGGGCGAGTTCGGACAACTCATACGGTTTGGTTGGAGGGATATATGGCTGATCATCGCTGCAAGCACACTTCAGTCTGGGCAACACATGAGTGACGAGTCAGATACTCACGGACGCTCGACGTGTACAGGGGGAGGACCTTCTTTGGGCGGTCGTTGATTTTTTCGACCAAGACGTTTTGCTCCGGCACGAACGCCATCTGGTTGCTCAAGTTAGCTATAGCAGCAAGTTTAACTGTAGCGATTGAGAACGTACAAGGAGGATCGGTGACGATCGCGTCGAAGAGTTCTCCACATCGCCACGGATTTTGCGTCACATCGAACGTGCAGAGATCCATGATGCGGCTGGCTACGCCGTATTGCGCGGCTGCACGAATGATGCCTGGCGGTTTGGCTGCAGAGATATACGAGGAACTGTGAGTTTCGGTCGTCAGGATAGGCAATGCGGACTCACCCTTTCCTCTCATTTGCCGTCCGTCTATGTCCGACCCAAAAACGAACGCGCCGAAGTATGCAGTTGTCTGGCAGACGTCCTGCTTGTCAACTTGAGACCACGTATACAATAGTGACCACGTACGTAGGCCATGCTGCCTGTCCCAATGAACGGATCGTAGACGAGCTTCCCTGGTGACGCCTGATAGCCTCGTCAGTGCCCGTACACAGGCAAAACGTTCCAAAATTGTACGCACAAGAGTCTGATTTGCCATGAGCAACGACATCTCGGCTTCCATACTGGTGTTCCCAAAGTATGCGCGTTTCTTGACGTCAAACTTCTTGGCGAGCGGACGCGCCAGTTCCACCTCTATCTGGAAATACCGGGGAATTAGTTCGCGACGTGTCCGATAGTGAGGTGAACAGACGCACCAACCTGCCGAACCAGACCTCGTCGAACTCGCCATCGCCCTCGATCTTCTCGCGTATAGTGCCGCGCCTATCGGGATCTTTCTCCGCGGTCAGCACAAAAGGTGAAGAGAGTATGCAAAATCCTCACATTCTTCGAAGCAGGAGAGCGTGATATCTGGGTTCTTCATATCGATCTTGCCCTGGAAGTCCATGTACGCGAAGCCCTCAACGACGTCTCGTTGACGCCGTTGGGGAATCGTGTGGTTGAAGGCAGTGACCATGAACTTGAACGACGTGTCTGCAATGTACTTTTCCCACTGCGACTTGCGCAATCGGTTTCTCTCGTGCATTTCCTCGTACGACTTGCCGCGGGCGTAGAATTCGCAGACGTACCTACGGACAGGACATGGTCAACATAAGCGGTCAAAGTCGCGTCAAAAAAACTCACTTAATCAGTATACATCGTCCCGCGAGCAATCGCGCATGGTCCTCGCTCTCCAGCTCGAGGATCATGAACGGCCGGGATGTATCTCTCTCTTTGGGGTCCTCGGAAAATTTGATGTCGAAACCGTAGAGCTCGGCCACCGAGATCAATTCCGGTATCCGGAACTCATCATGAACCTGCGCAAACACAAAAAGATACTGGGTCAGCATGTCAGAGTCCAGTTGTCGATCGTGGTCGTTGAGCGTAAGTTCGGACGATCATATTCAAGTTTCCTGCTCGGAGGTGGCTGTGAGACTTCACCGCTTTTGGGAGGTGGTGTGAGCGGTTATCCGCCTTCGACCGTTCCACACGCTGGGTGACTTCAGCAATACCTGGAGTGGTGAGTTGAGTGCGTTAGAAAAAGTCGATGTTGACGGTCAAGCTTGCGCAGGGACTCCAATGCTCGTTTAACTCCCACATGCTCTGTGATACGTGGCACGGCGAAGATCATGCCCTCCCCGGAGCTCATGGCTCTCCTCGAGCAGGTTCTTGACGGCTTCACACCTGATACAAGTTCGTACACTGGGCTTGTGTGTGATAACGTGCTCACTAGACCTATGACACAGTCGACGATTCAATCGAGAAGTTACGGTTCTTCTTCCCCGAGACCCTTTTGCTCGCGGCGCTCGATCTCATCGACAGAGACAGCGGTAAGTCCGCTTAAATCTCTCGTTTGACACGCCATCTAATCTACTGACAGTGATCATGTATAAAACCTCATGGGGCCGCCCGCAGTATGAGGTCCTCGGATCAACCGCCACATACGCCGTCTTCCCCGGCCTGCTTTCACCTGGAGGCTACAAACTCGCGTACTGCACCTGTCCTGCATACGCATACTCGGTACTGCTCTCGGAGACGCAGATAATGGTGCGTGCGACACATATCATCACACGGGGTTGGTCTCGCTGACGAAGGTGCGAACAGTGCAAACACGTCCTGGCGACGCTCCTCGCGCAACGTCTATCACGGTGCATCGAGCGGCCAGTGAGCGCAGACGAGCTCGCGTCGATCCTCGAACGACAATGTAAAGTGTAAGACTTATGGTATGAGCAAAGGTACATGTACATGGAAGCACGTTGTAAAGTATCTACAGAATCTCTTCTTGTATTCGGGCGTCAGGTCAATTCTACCAATCGCATCCGACAAAGCATTAGTATCTCCACATCGTATGCGTAGGAAATTGGTATCAGTATGGAGTATTCCGTGTCAAGAGACTCATACCATCAAAGCATGAAGGGACCTCTGTCCAGCAAGATCGGGCACGGATCACTTCCCATAGAACGTCGCCGGGGAGATGCCGCCCTTGTCAACGCCCTTGCCCTTGTCGCCCGCTGCGGGTTTGTCGTCAGACCCCTCCTTGTCCTCCCTGGCACCGCGCTTGATCCGCCACTCGAGCAGCTCCGCATAGTCCTTGAGGCCCCTCGCCAGCGCGCGTAGGTCGTTCTTCGTGGGCACGGGCTCCCCGCGAGCGTCCAAACGCATCTGCACGTCTCCGTCCGCGTCAGAGTCATCATCGGACTCAGACTCGTCTTCAGAGTCCGAGTCCTTGTTGAGCGAGGCGAACTTGCGAGGACGGGCGCTGGACGTAGAGCTGGCATTAGATGGGCGACCGCGAGACTTCTTGTCACTGTCCTTTGCCGGGATCTTCGCAGCATCAGCGCCGTCGACGTCGAGCACGGCAGAGTCGCTCGAGTCCTTCGCGGGGCGCTTGGCCTCGAGGTCGATGCCATACTTCATGGCCAGCCACTCCGCAAGCTTCGAGACCTGCTCCGGCTCCCAGAACGCCCACCAGCGCTCCTCGTCTTCATCCTCGCCTTGTTCATCCTCGTCTTCAACCTTGGCGACCTCCGCGCCCTCGGGTTTGCGTCCCCAGATGGCGACGAACCACGACCAATTTTTCATCTCCTTGCGGACGTCTTCCTCGGCGACGCGCCGCCGGCCAAACTTGACGTCGCCCTTCCCGCCCTCAAGAAGTTCGACAGCCGCCTCGCGCTCGATGACCCCAGGAGTGATGGCGTAGTACACACGCCCTTCCGTGTCGCGTCCGAGAGGGCCAAAGCGGGGCATACATTCGGCAGCGGCGACCTGGTGCGCGAACTCGTACTTTGCTAGAGCAGCCTCGTGGGCGGCCTGCGCGGCACGTCGTTCCGCCAAGGAGACAACCGGACCCTTGGACTTGCCCTTCGTCTGGTCGGATTTGCCGCTCTTGGCCCTGGCTTCCTTGAATCGGGTATTCTCGGCAGCGGACAGCTCGCGAGCGGCGCGAGTCAGGTCTTTCTCCTGGGTGGCAGCGCGTTCGAAGTCGTTCTGGACTACCTTCGTCTCGAGAGCGGCCTCGACCAATGCGACGACGACGGGAACGAACTGCGCGGTGCAAACTACGGTCGCGGAGGGCGAGTCCTGAGATGCACGACGGGTACTGCGCTGTCTAGCGATCGGAGGAGGCGGCAGAGGGTCGGGCAACTCGAAGTCGGCAGCATCGCGCAGCGCGGCGAGAGCGGCCCACATCTTGTTCATGTTGCTGCCACTGGCCCGCAACGCGTGTATGGTCTTGGTGAACACAGACATATCTTCATTCCTCTCGTCAGCATCCTTTGAAAAGATCGAAACTAGGCCGACGAGAACAGCCCTGAGGGCGGGCTCGCTGATCCAGCCGACCAGGGGAGAATCCTCTGACTCATTCTCCTCGTTTGCCGCAGTCGTGTACGGGTCGTCGGTCGCAAGCTCCTCGAGCTCTTCGAGATGTGCGCGCGCGATTTCGGCGAGATGGGCGAATCGGAGGAGGAATTCGCGGATGTTCATGCGTCCCAAAGCGTCGTCGAAAGTGAGTGGAGTGGGCAAAGCCGTCCACACGGGCTTGGGGATAGGTTTCGGAGGTGCAGCGGGCTTCTCTTGGACCACTCGAGGCTTCTTCGCTGGCACACTATGTGCAACCTTAGTGTGATGTGGGGAAGGCGGAATGAGGACGATTGGCTTGCCCTTCGACGGGCGAGACTTTGATAGTTCGGCGGCTTTGACCTTAGCCTTCGGTGCGGCTTTCGGCTTCGCAATCTTGTCCCCATCGCCAGTCGGCTGTTTGCTCTTGCTCCCTGATGGAATGGGCTTCGCTCTGAGGCTCGCCGTACCACTGCCACTCTCACCCTGCGGAAGACATAGACCGTTAGTTACCGCTGCGAGCACTATCAGTGTCAGTGAAGACGAACATTAGGTAATGCAGGAATGTGGCTGGAGTCTGGCATGGAGGCCCTCCGGGCTGCTAAGACTAGATTTCTGCGCATATATTCAGTCATCGACAACACATGCACTCAGCGATAACGCGCACCCTGTGGCCGGAAGGCCCTTAGCTTTCCTGCAGGACCGACAGTTGCAGCTGTCACTACAACGCGGACACCTGTCGAACCGTCACATCAGTATTTGTTGATTAGCATATGTCCCGAATCTGAAAAGAACAGCGGCAATAGAAACCACCCCGCCGACCGAATGCAGCACAGCTTGCATCAGAACCGTGCCCGAACGGCCTCCCCTTCAACGTGGCCGCTCTCGTGCAGATAGCCTGTCGTGCTTGTATAGGCGTTTTTAAAGGTATGTCACCTTGGAGTCTAACGTGACCTCGCTGCAGTAAGACTGCGTTGTAGGCGTACTGCCCAATTGTCAAGCCGGGAGTACTTAGTCGGCAGGCCACACAGTCCGACCGTCTGGAAGACTTCCACTTCCACAGCTCTCGTCACAACCCATCTATCACTCACCGGAAGAGATAGTCTACACCGTCCGCATGTTGCGCCGTGTCCTCAGACGTGGCGCCCTCAGGCTTGGTAGCGTGGATGGCGGGGAAATCCTGTTCGTATCTGTTGCGTAAGCAAGACTTGCAATACTTGAAACTGCAGCGCTGCCCATTGGGCCGCTTGAAGCTGCAAAGAGCCATGTCTGTATGCGCGCTCAGTGAAGCTCGTCCTAACCACTCGCGCGTGTCACGCTCACCTTCGGGAAGCATCTGACGACTGCACTGGTGGCATCGCATAAGACCCCCAACCACCTTCGCCGCGTCTCGAGAATCGGTATCCGCCTTGACAGTCTTGGAGGGCTTCTTGGCAGAAGCCGCAGCTTCAGCATTCTCCGCCTTGGACTTCTTCGGTCGCGGAGCCTGCGCGTCGTCTTTCTGTTCCGTCGTTGTATGCGCGTCGTCGGGCAACTTTCTCTTCAGTTGGCTGGAGGTGCTAGCTGGAGAAGGGGCATTGTCCACGTTGATGGCCACGGCTTTCAAAGGCGTGCTCTCCGGAGGACCCGCGCGATCAGCCTTACCAGACTTGGCCGTGAACGGCGAGGGCGGAATCTCCACGAAGACTTGCGACTTGCGACGGCGTGCTGCAGAGGGACGATCCATGGTGGTGGTGGTGGTGGTAGGGGAAAGAGTTTGTGAGAACGACGACGCCGATCAACAGCAGCCACAGTCGCGCCGCGTCGGGGCGTCACGTGCACCGTGTCATGGCTG
>WJSG01007703.1:0-17982 GCA_016618145.1 Sanghuangporus lonicericola | reverse complement strand
GTCTTCGGCGGGTCAGGAATGGCGAGGTGACGAGCACATGGACTTGAAGTCGGCCGGAGGGGATGTACACGCATGTGGATCGGGATTCGGAAAGTGACTGTTTGCACACATGACTGTACCTAACAGTATGATTCTGAATACCAAGACCTGCGAGGGCGCGTTGAACGGCCATGTCTCAGCCCGCTCACGCGTATTTCCGTACGTCCTTGGGGATAGGACCGGCCGTTTCGTCGGATGCAGCGAGGTTGCATTGGTGGAACGCGCGGAACTGGTCCTTCTCCAACTTCCTCAGCACTTGGAGCTATAGGAGGTGCTTCAGTACAACGGATGCACCTTACATGGTGCCGGACCGTGCTGAGGATGCATCCCAGGAAGATGCATCCCGGGGCCAAATGAAGGAAATATGTCGCACAGTGGATTGTAAGGAGCGTACAGATTAGTAAGTGCATCAACAGAGCATAATTCGTGGTCAAAGAAGCCGATAAGCATGTCAACAAATGGATAAGTGCGCAAAGTACGCGTAAAGACAAGAATATCAATGAATGAGTAAGTAGACCGCGGTACGCATACAAGGACATTATAAGGGAGCAGGTCAAAACGTTGCATTGAGATCATATAACAGAGAGCGCGCGGAAAGGACGAAGGGGGATAATTTGATTAGCGTCGAAGCTAGAAGGCAATAAAATGTCACTTACATTCTCGGTTGATGCAGGGGTCTTTCTCCGGCTACACGAGGAATGGTGTTTTCGATATTGCGAAGCCTGAATGTCAGTACGGGCGGCGATCCGTCCCTTGTCGGGGAGACTCGGATGTACGGCTTATAAGCAAAGTACTAGTACTGTCAGAGGAAGCCACAACGTCGCAATTGAAACAAATGAAGTCATCATTGCACGACCTAGCTTATGTGAGATGCCAAGGTCACGTAAACAGCTAACGAGTCGTCCAGCGATAGCGAACTATGTAGAGGGACATCGCAAGAGAAGACGCAGCCTGCATCAACATCATAACGTAGGGAAGCGAGCAACGACCATATGAACACGGACGACGACCAGGCGCCCTGCGGTGTACAAGACACAATGGAAAAACGCGCACGAAGGGGCAACAGTAGGGAAGGCCAGCACGGAAAAGGATACAATCGAGGCCGGCAAGATTGCACAGCGGTGAGGGACGACGACTAAGCGTCTCGAAGGTGAAGAACAAGAGGGGGGGGGAGCTTGACGAAATGACGAAGATAATCGCACAACAAGGCAAACAGAATAGCAGAATGGGTGAAGATGAACGCGAAAACGGGTTGAGGAGAGGGAGGGTGCATGATGGTGTGACGAACGGCAACGAAACTTATAAAGAATGACATACTCTTCGGGTGGATGCTTCCGATACAGAGGCATCGAGGTCTGTTCTGATGTGCTGCGCACTCGCTGTCGTTTCGTCAGTCAGTTGCTCGATGCAGAACAGAGAGGACAGACGCACCAAGGACCTCTTTTTTTACACGCTACGCTTCTCCTTCTCCTTCCCCCTCTCCTTCCCGGTTCCCTTCTCCTTCCCGGTTCCCTTCTCCCTGCCCTCGCGGTGGCCTCCCTGACGCTCCTTCGAAGAGGCCCGGCTGGAGGAACACGGTGTCCAGGCCGTACCATGTTGCTGAGACGAAAGCAGGGCCGTCGCGAAGTCGGGGCAACGTCGAACATTGGGGAGACGGACTAGGAGGGTGTGTCGGGTGTGCTCGCAGACGAAGATAGAGTTGCAGATGGGTTGCGTGCGCCAAGTCGTACTCGAGGGATCCCACAGCTCGATCTCGCGGACGTGCAAGTTGCGAAGAAGTACCGCCAGTCGGGTACCGTCGGTCAGATAGACCGCCGCCTGCGAAGTCGGCACGCCGATCTCGTGAACCTTCGGCGAGGCTCCATCCTGGCGATATGTCATCAGTACGAGAGCACAACCGTGGAAGTGTCGTGAAGGACTAACCATCGTCCATAGGTAGATCTTGAGCATCCACGCAGTAACACTGTCGAAGTCGTGAGTCCACGCCGGTGCCGTAGACTTCGAGGGAGGCTCCACAACATACGGGGCGTGGATGTAGGCGATATGCTCTTCTATGTCGTCGTCGCCATCGTCGTCGTCGCTAGCCGCGTCGCTGCCGCTGTCGGTACTATTGCGCTCGATGTCTTGGGAAGTGCTGTGGCCAACCTCCCTGGCAATGGAAGGAGATTCCAAATCGCCAGCAGGCTTGCACGGAGACTGAGAGAGGCGACTGGAGTCGCTCTGGATGGGCGATGATGGAGGTAATGGGGACAGAGGCAAGGCTGCCAGAGGACGACGAATAGCGCGTGGGCCGGCCGGTTCACCGTGGGAAGACGTTGGTGCGACTTCGGCTTGCGAGACTTCACCGGCACCGGCAGCCTCCGCCGGACGAACCGAGGAAGTCGTCACAGGCATAGGTGGTTTGTCTGCGTTCGGCGCATTCTCTTCTTCCGAGTTAGAATCCGTGTCCCATGGTGCACGCTCGTCCTTCCAGCGACAGCTTGCATCGTACGACAACGGAAGTCCTCGCCCCTTCCTGATGCGGTCGTATGCGGTCGCGAGGTCCCGATCAAGGATGTGGAAACGGGGTCCGGATGTCAGGACTGGAGGTTCAGCACCGGGCTTCCCGAACGCCTTACTAACTGGCCCCGGCTTCGAGGCAGCAGTGCGTGGACGAGATGAGGCGGTGGTGGTGGTGGAAGGTGGATGAGGGGCGGGAGCAGAGTTCGCAGGACGAGAGATGGCCGTAGAGTTACGAGGGGCGGTAGCGGAGTTCGCAGGACGAGAGATGGCGGTAGAGTTTGTCGTTTGAGCGGCAAGGAAGGCCAGGCGACGCGTGTTGGGGCAGGACAAGCACGAACAGTTGTCGTCGCCATCGTCGTCGTCGTCTGAGTCAGACATTTCCGCTAGTTCAGGCATGTCCGGATCGTCGGGCATGTCGGTGATGGCTTCTTCGTCCACGCCATTTTTCTCCTCGTCGATGGGCCGGTCTCCTGCATCCTTGGTGGTTGGCGTCCTCTGAGCACTCTCCGCAGCATTGTCTCCGCTATCAGACCAGTAGCGATCTTCCAGCCGCTCACCCGGGGTGAAGTCGCTGTCGTCCTTCTCACCCTCTGCAAAGAGATCAACGGACGGAGAACGACCATCGAAGCCCTTGTTCTCCTTGTTGCTGGACTGCAAGGACGACTCGACGCTGCCATCGCGGGCGCGATCGCTTCTAGCCTGGGTCCCGGGAAGCGGTGGAGGGACGAGGAGGGAGTGGTTGGCATTTCCGCGAGGCGAAGGCACGACTGGAGACTGTTGGGCGCGTGCCGAAGGCGATCGGGCAGGAGGAGACCGGGGAGGACACTGTGCATCGGGTTCGACATCACGGAGGACGAGAGGACCCTCTTCCTCCGGTTCTGTCTTCACACGGACTGCGGGGCGACGGGAGCTTCTGATCCGTGGTTCGTCCTCTGTCGAGCTGATGGAGATGACGCTGGTGTCGGACAGCGAGCGAGCGCGCTTCTGTGGCACAGCATCGTGCTGCGGGAGATAAGCCATAGAAGCATATTGTGTAGCCACGGATACGTACTTTGGGCTTCGCAGATGTTGAGTCTGGCTGCGCTTTGCGGGCTGGTGGCAGCGCTGGTGTGGTAGCGGCGTCCGAATTTGAACGAGCGCGCTTCTGCGGGACGGCTTGTATGAGCATGAGAATCACCCGGGGTAACCACAGATACGTACTTTGAGGTTTGCAGAGGCTGTGTCCACCGGCGTCTTGCGGGTTGGAGGTTGCGCTGGTGTCGTAGCCGTCTGACGTCTCAGTGGCCGCGGCTTGACCTTCCATGTACTGCCGGTGATCAAAGGCGGCAGAGCGGTTCCCGCTGTGCCGTTGACCATGGTGGTGGGCGCAACAGTCGGGGGAGCTCGCGACTGGACATGTGCCACTGATGGACGGCCGAGATCCATTGGGAACGGCTTGACCTTGTGTACACGCGCGGCAGGAGTCGGTGTATCCACCGATGACGGGGACGACGTCGCGGTGATCTCCTCCCGTGAGATCTCACGCTGCGCGCGATTGCGGATCTAAAGAGTGCTCAGTATGCTAACCACTCCCGAGGAACATGAGGAAGACTTACAGCGGCAGGGGTCTCGCGGTGGGGGGGCGTCGTTACACTGTCGCTGTGCTCGGCCTGCTTGTCACAGTCAGCCGCTGATGCAGGGTTGATTTGGGCAGCGTGTACGTACCGCTTCTCGTTGCAGCATAGCTGCACGACGAATACGATTGTTGGCCTGAAGCAAAGGCGGTTAGGGACAGACAATACCATGCCCTACGGATTGGGTACTCACATCGCTCTCGGAGCGCGGTTGAGATGATGACTGACTTTGCGAGCCGCCATCGGGAGCAGGGACGGTTCCGGATGACGCCTGGTTTTGGGGGCGAGAGTCCGTGTGGCGTGTTGGGGTGTCCTCGTCGTCGTCGGCCAACTCCACGTCGGAGTGGTTGATAGCCTCTTGCAACTGTAGAGCGACCGCGTAGTCGTGGTCCAACTGCGCCTGAGAGGTAGTAGTCCGGATGGATGTCGCGCTACTTGAAGGGCCGTCCTGAGCGAGATGTCGTCTTAGCTCATGGGACTCATAGAGGTTATCGTCACCACTGAAAGACTTACGGTGTATGCGGTTGCATGCGGAGGAGTCGAGGTCGAGCCGGAGGGCAGAGCCGGAAGAGGTTCACCCTGCAAAATTGCGTGTCAGCGAGTGATGTTTGCGGGTTTAGAGAATACTCACATGGTGCATATGGGCGACGAGGGCGTTCACGTACGCGGCGGTTGACTGCGACTCAGGACTGGACTCGGACTGGCCAGCGCGGCTAGTGGAAGGCGTGTTCTGCGAGTAATATGTATATCAATGCATAGGGCTCGATGGAAGGCAATCGTACCGAAGAAGCGGGCGTTGGCGCGGTCTGTTGTCAAAGTTAGAATGCGACTTCTAGTACGATGAACGAGTCAGGCTAGGGTGCTCACTGTGACATTGTTGCCATCCCTGGCTTCCGATACACTAGACTCCAATATCTCGTCAAGCTTACGCTGATTCTCAATCTCGTCGATCTGTTCTAGCGGCGGCGGCTCCTGTTGAGGCATGTTCCAGAACGTGCACCTGACTGGACGCCCGTTTTCGTCGAACGCATTGGGATTGGTGCACTGAGGAACATACGCAGCGTATACATCAGACATTTGCACGACAAGGAGAAGGAGGATACGAACATGGTGGTACCAGTGACCCGCGATGTACCTCGCATAAGCCAACCGGGTCTGTATGGTATTGCGGCCGCAATGGGGGCACCTGTGAAGAGGCACAGGCTTGCGCGCAAGAGCACCTCGATGACATAGAGCCTTGAGAGCGTCCGAGTACTTCGAGCGGCTGCGGGTAGACCTCTTGCTCTTCTTCTTGGACGGCGAGCGGGACCGGCGTGGTTTGCGCGCCTTCTTAGCCATCGAGGAGAGCGAGGTGAAGGACGATGAGACGAGGGAGGGCGAGCCGAGGGCGAGACGACGAAGGGGGTGCCGAGGGCGAGACGACGAAGGGGGTGCCGAGGGCGAGACAATGAAGGGCGAGACGAAGGACGGTGAGAGGAGGGAGGGTGAGACGAAGGACGGTGAGAGGAGGGAGGGTGAGACGAAGGACGGTGGGATGAGCGCGAGAAGGAGAGCTCTGCGGCGAAGAAAGAAAGTCGAAGTCTGGGGGAGTTGAGGGCTCGGACGGGTTTTAAGGCTGGAAAAATTGTGGCTGGGTCGACGGAACCGGGCGATCGTGTTCATATCCAACGAATTTTTCTTGGGCTCCTCGGGGTCTCCGCCGAAAGTTCGACCTCTCTTTCCGGAGCGAAGGAAATCGCGGATGTCGTCCCAGGTCCGGGACGGGGCGCGATCTGCAACGCAACATGTCCGCTTTAGCATCCGGGACTTCAATCATCTCCTACACCTCCAATACATTTCTCAAATGTTTGAGCTAGGCGGTCAATCATCTACTAAGACTTCGACGATTCCACGAGGCACAGACTACGCTAACCCTTATCGCTTCTTCTTCCGAGGCGCACCCTCGTTCGCGCTGTTCTCATCGTCCCTCGCCCGTTTGCCGGGGTGGGATGTCACCTTGCCCTGGGCATATTTGGCCGCAGACATGTCGCTGTTCAAGCACATGAGCGCAGTCATATTGACACCTGAAAGGATACGCACGGACTGTTGCCCAGTCCTCGGGCTGTACGCTTTGAGATACGGCCAGTTCGAGTCTCGACCACCTAGCACCATGACCAGTCAGTGTCCAGCACGCACGCGTAAGGAGATTGAACAACCTGTGCGATCACATCTGCGTTCGGGGCTCGTTTGGCTGCCTCGGACTTCTTGATGGCGGCGGCCGCCTTCTTCGCATGGGCCTTGTCGGCGTGCTGCACAACGGATTCGCGATGAGTGACAAACATGAAGGCACGACAAGGACACGCACATACCTTGCAAGGGTTCTCTTTCGTCGTAACATGCGTGGTACCGGTCGCCGGTGCATCTTCAACCGCTGCTGATCGGCTGCCCTTGGACTTGGGCAGACTATCGTACTCTACGCCCGAGGCCCCAACCCCAGCCTGCGACTTCTTCGCGTTCTTGTCGGCCTTCTTCCGGGCCGTTTTGATTACTCCACTCCTACAAAATCTTGCGTCTAGGTTGCATCGGCAGAAGCTACGGAAAGAACTCACGAGGCAGCTTCGTTGATCTGCTTCGAATTCTTGAGTGGCGCAGATCTCTTCGGCTTTTTTGGTGCCCGCTTCTGGGGCGAGGTGCGGTCCCTATGATGTAGAGCATGAGCGGGTAAGCAAGGGGGAAGGGGAAGCATGAGACGCACATCGTCAACTGCGGTACCAACATTTTCTTGGGCGCGGGGACGAGCTTGCTGAGAGCGGCGAAGTCACCGAATTCGTCGTCTGACGAATCCGACAGGTCTCCCAGTGAACGCTGGCGCTCAATGGTCTGCGCCTGGTTCTTCTGTGCGACAACCGGAGCCTCCTCTATCGGGATGGTACCTGTCGTCGTGTTGCGCGGTGGCGAAGGCATGCACCCGGAGTTACGCGCTGGAAAGTCGGTGCTGTTGGCGAGTGTGACACCGGCATCGGGCGCGTGCTGAGCCGCAGGACCCTCAGCTGCTTGCGTGGCTTGCACAGAGATGGGAGATTCAAGCCTCGACACAGGCAATTGCGAGGAGGGATGCTGCGGAACCGCGCCAGGCGTGGGCACGTGCGGGGGACCTAAACATGTCGCAACTTTAGACAGAGTGATACTCTGGCGAGGACGAGGATTCGACGTACCGATGGCCGGAGTAGGCAAGTCTTGCGTGGCAAGAGGACCTGCGTGCCAGCATCGGCGTTACAGCAACAACTGACAGGTGTGGCGAACACAGTACGTACCGGCGGATACAATGTCTCCGGCCACTGTTCCCCCAAGGGGGACTGGGGCTAGCCGCCTATGAGCGTGCGAGGGCTTCTATGATGTTGCCGACTCACCATCAAAAATCTCACACAGCCATTTCATGAACACCACTTCGATGTATTGAGCGGTGCAGCGGAACTCTTCGGCAAGGCGTTCGACGAAAGTTCGCCCCTGTGCGTCGCGCCCGGTGGGTCGGCTAGGAAGGTGGGTTCAAGACGTATACTGGCACGTTCGAACGGCAACAGATACGTACTGAATGGCGGCAATCTCCCCGTGCTGGTCGATCCCGCCTGTCAAGATCATCCCAACCCAACCACCCTCCTTCTGCCAAGTGTTCGCCGTACGCTTCGTGACCGCTGGCAGGTCCTGCACATATCTAGCAGAATAGGTTAGAACACGGAAGAGAACAAAGCAAACACGCGTACTTTGCTCGGCGAACCTCCTTTGAGAGATCGCCCTCATCCGCCGCCTTCTTCGCCTGCGCTTGTGCCTGCAATGCTTCAACCTCTTCTCTGGACAACGAATCGAACGCCGCTTTGAGGTTCTTGTTCCAATCCCGCATAGCGTCGGCCTTCGGAGTGTCTGGACCACGGTTCATTCTGGGCTTCGATGGATGTTGACTAGATTGGAACTCGCGGTACGCGTTGGGCTTCCCACCGGTTGCGGGAGGAGAAACATCGTCGTCGTCGGTGTTATCGTGTCCCTGTGCACGCTTGCGCCGGCTGAAATTGTCGCTACCGCGCTTGAGGACACCTAGGATACGCTGATGAAGACTTGAGACCCCACGGACACTTCCAGCGAGAAATGACCGCCTCAATGCTCACCGATGATGCCATCTTCAACCGTTGCTGTTGCTCGCTCTCCGTCTCAGCCGTAAGACGGACAGCTTTGCGGTTGTGCTTGCGTCGGGCTTGGAATTCTTCTTCGCTTTCTCCGCCAAGGAGTCCACCGAACCGAGCCCGATAAAGCTGCTCGATACGCAAGGCAGCGGCCTTCTGTGCGCCATGGGGACCGCGTAAGATACGGCGTACCTCCTCTGTCTGTTGCATTTGCTGGATGAAGTCGAATTCATCATCGCGGAGCTGTCGACGACCCATAGTGGGCAGAGGGTGGGGAGAGAAGGCAGAGGACAAGCTGCAAACCCGAAGTCCGTGCGGAAGGGGGGATGCAAACCGTGGCCGTGCGCTCTTGGGCGGCAAAAGTGTTTTGCGCGATTGAGATCTAGCCCAGCCCTGTGCAAGTAAGCGTGCGGGTCTATCGTACAGCAGATGACACCTCGTCGACAGCGAAGATGGCTACATTGCATATCACAGCATAGAAAATACAGCACATGGGTTTGTCCGAGCAGAGGCAAATTGGATATAGGAATAGCCGTCGGAAACTGTGAACAGAGGGTTCAACGGTGTTAGTACCGAAATAGACGGGATGCAGAGTCGTGCATACCTTAAACAGCACGCAAAGTTGACCCCTCAACCTCGACGGCGGGAAGCTCGCTCACCGGTCGCTCTCGGACAGGTGGAGTAGGGAGGCGATGGAAGCGGGCCACGAAAGTACGAACATAAAACTCCACCGCCATTCCCTCGATATGCAACATTCGAGCCCCGTCCATCGACGAGACGGTCGTCCCGACATGGCGCAATTCCTCCGGGCACCCTGGCCAACGAACGAGGAGGTCGACGAATGCTTGAAGGTACGCCCGGGTCTCCTCCCAGCCTGGGTCCGGGGGTCTCGTCCAGCAGAATGGTGTAGCCGCCTCGGGGTCAGGGCACAGCGCTAGCCCCGATCGTGACGGGCCCCACACCTCCGAAATGTGTGCCTCGCGCGTCCACCGCTCCAACTCGGGCCAGGATGACGATTCCACCATGACGGCGTCGAGAGCCAAGAGCTCGCAGCGCCAGTTTGTCTCGTGAGCTTCCCACACGAGATGACAACGGAGATGTTCTTCATGAGCGGCCATGGACTGAGTAACCTCGGTGTCGCCATAGACAGGAGTAGCACCGCTATCGTACGATGGCAGGGACCCCAACTTCCCGAACAGCGCGCGGAGATTCTGCTTGAGGCGATGTCGGGCCTGCGAGCGGCGCTGATCTCCGGCGCCGATGATAGCCTGAATGGGGGCAGCGGAGTCTGGTTCGTCGAGGGCGTAGTCGCCCCAAAGAGCATCCCGCCATTCCGAGATGGTCAGGGGACGGCCTGCAATCGAATGATCGAATAGGCGCATGTGGCAGAACGTGCGGATCGACACGAAATGGTGGATATACCGGGTGACTTTCTCGCTGTTGAAGTCGTATCCAACGAGACGGTCAATCAACCACGGCGGCGGGAAGAAGTATGTCACGGAGGCCTGCGGTTGCGGTAACGGACTGACGGCTCGGAGTGCACGAGCCCAGACTGGAGAATGTTCGACGGAGTACGATGCATAGTGCTGCCGGAAGGGGTTCATCGTGTACGGCTTCCGGGTGCCAAACACCCGGTGCGTCAGCCTCGGAGAACTTCGCTTGCCATGTGCAGCCGACGGAAGCGCAGGCGGGGCTTTTTGAGAAGGACGGCGCAGGTCGTGCCCCAAAGTGCGGGAGCGTTCTGGACCGAGGATGAGACAGGGTCGCTTGGCGGGTGGCTCCGACGACGAAGTGGGGTCGATCTGAAGGGAAGGTAGACGGGACGAGCAAAGCTGACGGCGCACCGTCGCGTCCATCGCGCGCTGCCATTCCCCGGGAGTTGTCAATGCACCTGAGAGATCCCGACGAGCCAACACTAATCGCGGGTACGAGGGAACGGTCGAGAAGGAGATGGGAAGGGCGTTGTTCTGGACGACTGACCAAATTGCAACGTCTTTTGTGAGCTGCTGCTGGAACCAGACGGGCACTCCCGCACGATGCAGGAAGTGCACGACGCTGGGATCAGCCGAGAGGGCGCCGAGGATATCGAGGACACTTGCACGCCAGTCGTCCTGCGACTCGATCCGCGGCAAGACCACGGAAGCGTACACCTCCAATCCAGCCAACTCCAAGATGAGGCGTTGAGCGTGCGCGGCAAGAGAAATGATGACGCTGCGCTCGGACGGGAGGAGGCGAAGGCGGTCGACACAATGTCGCAGGCATATGGTGAGGAAATGGCGGATGCGTTTGATATTGTGATCCTCCCGTTCGATTCGCGAAGCAGACGCGATGGCCGACTCGGCCGCAGTGTCCAACTCGTGGAGCAAGCTACCTCGCAACTGGCCAAACCGAGGGACACCGCACTCCTTGGTGTTCCAATCAAGAGCCTCCCAGGTGCGCCAAACGATGGGCGCGGACGGGGCGCCAGCACTGCCTTGACGAGGGATACACGCAACATGTACATGCGCGTGGTCGAAGAGCTGGGGCCAGCGCGAATACTCGTGCAAGCCCCATCTCCCATCCGCGAACGTCGTAATCTCGCTCCTCGCGATCGCGAACTTGGGGACTGAGCGCTGATTGGGAGTCGTGATTACCGAGGTCGCACTGAACCCGGGAGCGGCCGCGAGTCCCTCGAAGGGCCCAATGTCGTGCAGCGGAGGGCCTGGGAGGCACATCAAAACCTGCCTGACGAGTTGGTTTCATAGATATAACTCACATGTACCCTCGCGCGTTTTGTTCACCTTGGCGGAGTAGGCCATCGATTGACGCGAACGTAGATACACGACTAGCTATACATCACATCAGTATTGCGGGCGTCTCAAAAACTCAAGGGAGATCTATGACTCACAGAGTGTCGTGAAGAACAAGATGGCGCCGTCAGCAGAGACCGTAACGACGTGTCCGTAGAGGAACGGCAGAGGGGAGGGAGCCTGGGGGATACATTGTGCGATTGTGAGGGAGGGCATCGGGGGGGAAGATGGAGGGACGCGTACAACACAAGAGATGAGGGACAAGGTCGCCACTCGAGTTGACCAAGCAGGTCGCACGGTCGACGCGTCGAAAGAAGCCGACGAGGAGATGCCCGAGGGAGATGGGTATGAGACGCTGTCTCACCCGCGAAGGTCCGTTGATGCCGCAGAAGATGGGACTTCTATCCCCTTCTTTGGCGACCTGATCTACGCGACGAGCTTGATCCTGTAGCCTCGGGCATGAGATAGCAACCTTTCAGGCGTAGCAAAGCACTCACGAAGTAATCTTGCTATTCACACGCGACACGGTCGCAGAGCCGCGGGAGACGATGGAGGTGCAGAAGGAAGAGGTGGGAACGCGGGAGGGCAGCGCCTGTGGGCATCCATCATGTGATTGCGTTGTGGGAACTTGCGAAAGCGTTCAACAAGCACACGTGATCCACGGTTCGCACACGCAGAATAAGCGCCCGATGTCCTTGCACCCCGCCACGATGTCCACGATATCCACGGCGACGTTGAACAACCCCACGGCGCATCCACGGCCATCCATACTTAGCATCTGAAGTCGACGCTCGAGTCACGCCGCCTCGCTCTTTCTCAAAGCTCGGCATTGCATTCGCACACCGGCCACATGGCCGCCGTGGCAGCGTGCCTGCACTCCCCAGCACCGTCCTGGACGTTTGAGCCAGCCGACACACGGAGGGAGCAATTACCAGTCTAGAAGGCGATAGTCTAGGACCAGGAGGGATGGGGACATGTGGGCTTACATGTCTATACACCGTACATGCGCCCGGCGGCGCGCAGCGTCGCACGTCGTCCAGTGTTTGTCGCAGTCTGCCTGTACTCCATAGCTGGAAAATATCACGCATATCTCCCCTTCTGTCACGTCGATTGCTCGCCCTCACCTATGTGGACGTCCCCCAGGTTCAATCTGCCGACACTCACGCAAGTCGCAAAGGCTGCCCATCTCTCTTGCGCGCTTCCTAGGCTCTACCTACCACAAACCACCACTCGTCCTACACCGCGCCTCTGCTATGTCCCCTCCGCGCAACCGAGGAGAGAGACCCTTCGGTGGGACATTTCTGGGGGGCTCCAGTTCCCGTCCTCCTGCGCGAATTCGCAACCCGTGGGCCGGCTTGGCCAACGACCTGAGGTTTTCTCCGCGTCTCGATGCTGGCATCTCACCGACCGTACTCAACACACCTTTGAGTGCAACCCGACCTCGGGGGTCTCAGGCAACACCGTCACAGCCAGGTATTATTGCCACAATCTGCACCCGCTGACTGCTCCTAACATTGATTTGTCCGATCCCAGTGAATGCCGAAACATCCCCTCAGACCATGAGGGAAATAAATGCCCCAGTGCCGTCGAGGAACCCGAGCCAGACCGGTGAGCTGGGTACGGGTCCGACCAATGAAGGGAATGGGCGCGGCGAGGGACAGGTAGAGAAGTCTCAGTCACATGGGAAGGGCACGGATGGAACGTATAAAAACAACACAATTGTGAGTCGTTTCTCTACGCTATCCAAACCCCTGCAAACCTCAGTGCTGCAGCGTCCCTCCACTCGAATGAACCAGTATCTGACCGCGTGGGCGGTGCCTGCGAAGGAGGCTGTATTGGAGCGCGAAGCGGGCCCGACGTCCGATGCATCGTGCGAGACGTGCGGGTGCGCCCTTGACGCTGCGGACCAGTGCGCGTACCGCTGCTTTGACTGCTATCACCCCGCGCTGGAATGCGGCGCATGTACCGTCGCGTATCATCGTCGCAACCCATTCCATCGCGTTGACCGGTGGGATCGCGAGCGCGGATTCTGGGAACGTATGTCGCTCGGCGCCCTCAAGCTCACCATCAACCTCGGACACAAGCGCGGACTGCCATGTCCTCTCAATCAAGGCACGCGCAAGATGACCGTGGTTCACGCGCATGGAATCGACACATACCATGTACGATTCTGCCACTGCCCGCAGCCCGATACTCTGCGGAAACCCCCTGAGCCGCTGCAACTCATCCGATACGGTCTCTGGCCAGGGTCATGGACGCAGCCGAACACGGCGTACACAATCTCTGGTTTGCGAGACCATCATCTTCTCAGCTTACAGTCCCAAATATCGGCGCACGATTACTTTACATACCTTAAGAGGTCTACCGATAATGTGTGCCCGGACGAAGTGACGGTGAGCCTGCCAGCAGCGAGAAGCATATTCAGTTCTAAACGCCGGTTACCCAGGATCGGTACAGAGAGTTTATGACGGCCGTGCGCGAGTTCTCCTTCATGAGAATGACGAAGCGCTTCGATGTCGTCCCTTCGACGCACATGGCGCCGGGCTGCCTTGCCGTGCTATGTCCAGCATGCCCACAACCAGACATCAACATGGACCCACGCTGGGATGGCAAGAGACCTCAAGGCGAAGAGTGCGTACTTTTCCTCGGACGCGAGAATGGCGGTCTTACGAGAGCTTAGGTACCTGGATGCTCTGTTCCACACAACGGATGGGAACTTCCAGCAGAACCAGAAGATGAAACCGATGGATGCCGACGACGTACCGCTCACCCTCGGTGCGCTCTTCTTCGCCAACGAAAATGACTTCGCAACATATCAAAGTTTGCGGCAGAATTCCCCGAAAGAGGTATGTCCTGTATGTATTGACCCCGGGGTGCCGTACTCACGATCATGCGAATAGTCTACGACGTGCCATAAGTTCGGTGCAATGGGCTACGGAACATATGGTGGCCGGGTCTCCGGAACGGTCGGTATGGCGTGCGCGCGCCATATGTTCGTTCTCCCTACCGGAACGGTGGATCTCACGGCCGGAGAAGCGTGAGTGACCTTGTCCTTACGCACACACATGGTTACTGACGGCGGGTTTAGCTATGCCTACGTCGACTACGTCCAACTTTGCGGGTTGCAACGCTGGATGAAGCTGCGCATGCATGTCGCTGGATATGACATCAACTGTCAGTACCGCATCAACTTCGCAACGCGCATGCAGAGTATCCGCGAACGCTTCGCCTTCCTGCCCTCTATCCGTCTGACCCACTTCCCTCCGACGCTCATAGCGGTCGGGAAGTTCCATCTGGCGGCGCACATCCCTCAATGCCGATTCAAGTTTTCGTACAATTACCTTCCGGGGGTAGGGATGACTGACGGGGAGGGCTCCGAGCGTATCTGGGCGGACGGAAATGAGCTGGCGTCGAAAAGCAAGGAGATGACATCGGGCCATCGCCATGATTATCACAACGACGCTTACAATGACTTCAATGTACGCAAAGTGCACAGTATGCGTACGTAGCTTGGACGTGGAGTCTGCCGGTGTCTAGCTGACCTTACGAATGCGGCGTGCAGCACGAGAACTGACACGCAAGTTCATTCGGGCCGAGAAGCAGCATGCGGCAGCAGAGGCCCATTTAGCAAGTGTCACGGCCGGGATTGAACCGGAGGTCGTCGAAGAGATGGAGGCCGAAGAGAAGAAATGGCTAGCGGCGGTCGTCGACATGAAAAATCACAAGACGCTCACCAACCCGTATGAGCTGAGCGTGGAGCGAGGTAAGAGACTTGCATTTGTGGATAAATTCGCAGCTGACGTTGCCGTAGCCCCATCCACCAAGGAGCTTCTTGCGAGTGCGGCAAAAACTCGCACGACCACCGGACGAGACGCGGCCGGGATTCTCGACGCTGTGTACGAGGGTGTGCAACTACAGGCAATGAGGCGAGTCAAAGATATGCGTGAACATCGTTCGACAGCTGATAGACGTACACAGAGATGACCTGCTGGACGCAATCGAAGAAAGCGACGGGACGGACGACACGCTCGCCGAGCTCTCCAAGGCGAAGAAGGAACTCCTCGGGCGCCTCTCTGACTGGACGGATAACTTCAACAAGTATTTGCAGCCCGCTCTGGAAGACGCCGCGCAGGACGTAGTGGACGATCTCGTAGATGTGTCTCCATCCCCTCTCCACGGGAGCTTCCCGCTACGAGCAGAACCCCAGCCGATGCCTGAAGTCACTGGTCGCCTCGCGCGGGCGGGGCTCGGTCTGCCGCCGCTTCGGAACCCCGCGAAGGTGGACGATATGTGGCAAGAAGTATTCGCTATCGATATCCCATTGCCTTCGTCCTACGACTCTCGTCTACTCTGCAAACCTAGCGTCGAGGCGCTGGTTGGGTGGGAGCGGAAGGTTCGCGAAAGTCAAGCTAACGACGCCTTGAATGATGTGCGCGCACACATCGTGACTACGGAGATGCTGAGAATCAAGAAGATGAACGTGTCGGGGACGACTATGACGACGAGAATGGGCAAGAAGATCAGACGTAAGAATGACGAAGTCGTTGCAGCCGCAGACGAGTATCGGCGTGCGTGGGTGGCCTTGGTTGCGTTAGGGATGGACGAGGGCGACCCGTTCTTCAAGCCGTTGCGCAAGCGCGACTTATCGAAGTTCACCATGTCTACTGAGCACCAGACCCTTGGAGAGAGCAGCAAGAGCGTGTCATGGATATGGGAGGACTTCTCGTTTGTGAACGCGCCGGATCAAGACGAGCGGCAGCAGGCGTTCATGCGTGAAGGTGCGTTGTCGTCGCGTCTCGCGGTGTTGTGCGCTCAGGGGCGTGGGACAAGTAGTGCGCCGTGTGCATTGGTTCCGAACGCGGGCTCTCTACCAGCGGTGGGCGGAAGAGAAGAAGCTCGTGACCGAGGAGATGGCCCGTGCTGTACGATTCTTCCGACACTTCCGTCGGCAGTGGACTCGGACCGGTGAGAGCTATGAGGCCGCCGGAGATATGGCGAGGGCGGCGTATGCAAGGAAGTGAGTTCTCATGTTGCCGTGATGATCCCGGTGCTGACCTTAGTCAGGCAAGCGCACCGGTACTTGCGCCTGCTTCAGACCTGCCAGCGATGTTTCGCGACCACATCAGTTCAGATGGTGAGCGCGACGTTGTGTAAACTCTTCACCTTGTTCGTTGCGCCTGCTCATCCTGACATGACAGACAGAGGAGACTTGGAGGTGGGCATTTGAATTGAATTAGGGCCGCGATGGGCGATACGTTGGGATTATTGGGCTGGGGCATAGTGTAGCGCGGTTGCTCGTGTACGACATCAGTCATTGTGGAATTCCGAGAGGATGCGGTGTTCCTCTCAATGCAGACGGGTGTGTGGACATGGGGATACGGGGACGAATCTTATCCAGGAGGAAGTCCATGCCGTCGACGACTCTTATGTGTGTCATTGTGCCATCTGCTGCGGCTGCCGTCCCGTATGCATATCTGAACCAACCCACCCTCATGAGTAAGCTGATCTCGAACACTAAGTCTCGCACGCAACAGACATACATAGTACGCCGGGTATGGACGCTTACACCGAGTTGGTACATCCAGAGGCTTCTCCAACCATGGATATTCGCACGAACTTGGTGCCGACAACTACGTACTTACCTATCTGCAACGCCCTGTCGCGTTGATAAGCCAACATGATCAGTACGCACACCGGATGCCACTTACAGGATCCTAGCGCCACTCAACCCTCCGACTCGGAAGAATGGATGTGGCCCAATCCTGATGACGGTAAGTCACGGTATAGGTTGGAACCTTGACCAATACATGTTAATACAACGACTCGGGCAACGAGCCTGCTTGTGACTCACCTGTTTGGAAGCTGCATGCCATGCTGATGCTCATGGGCCAGTGGCCAAGCTGACCGTTGCTTCGCGGGGGTATATAGAGACACAGATAAGGATCCAAATTGATGCGGAGCAGCAAGAAGGACGTACGTGAGGCCCGAGGAAACATGTTCCACGATGTGGTCCGACGGGCGATATGGTACGGAAGGCCGGCGGAGTACTGAGCTTATTGTCCTAAGTGCATGAAGCGGTCCCGGACGTCCAGACTGGATACACGATGGGAAGCTGAGAGTCCAGGTCAAGAGCAACGCAGAAATGGTACATGATAGATCGCGAGCGTATGTATACCGACGAGTGTGTCATTGACGAGTCTGTACGAAGTCGCGAACAACATAGCTATCGTGTCGGTGCAGCTTGTGGCCAGGTTGCGATCATGACTTGATCCACGGAGTTGTGGGAGTATCAATCGTATATTGACTAGGTCAGTACGAAAGGGCTGTCACTTATGTAGGTCAGTACGTACGGGTCGTCACTCGTGTCTGTTTCGCAGTCAATAATCTGAGGTCGTGCGGGGCATCTCGGGTTGTAAGTCGAGTCTGACTGACCTCTAGTGGGGTGCCCGAGCGTCGCTACGTGTTACTGCCAAATGCACATGTGGTTACATATGTCCGAACATGTCACAAATGTCGAGGTGGGCGTGATCGCGGCGAGTCCGTGGCGCGGCAGTTCACCGGACACCAGTTGCCATTCCTTAGGCGGAGGACTCCACGAGCCTCAGCGTAACTTACCTGGATGTGCTGCCTGACCCGGTATACCGGTGTTCTGGGTCAGCGCTTGTGGCAGTGCTATGGGCGCCCACTCAGGTGCATCCTCGTTGGTCGGATGCATCCTCAGCCTGGAAGTGCATCCTATAAGGTGCATCCAGTGTACTGAGACTCTACGCTATAGTTCGTCATCGCGCTGTCTTCAACAGTGATCGCTCTACTAACTGATGCTTTGATGTCATAGCAAATCCCAGAAAGGCTTCCTCACGTCCCCTGCGTCAGCGGTGTACGCCT